>VZUA01101282.1:160-12297 GCA_013401035.1 Horornis vulcanius
TTTTTAATTTAATTTTTCCCCTTCTTTTTAATTTGTTTGCTGGCCTGCTGCTTTTTCCCGTGGCTGCTTTTTCCTTCCCCTCCCGCCCTCTCTGAGAGCAGAGTGGGTAGGGGGGGAGAGGAGAAAGAGGAGGAGTGCGAACAGAAATGCAGCGCGGCTCTCCCTGAGCCCGGCCGCGGAGCCGCGTCCATGTGCGCGCCCTGCCGCGCAGCGCCTCGGAGCCACCGCGCTGGGGCCGGGGCTGCCCGCGGGCCGAGGGGTCTCTGACTCATCCCACTGCCCCTCGCCGGAGGGCGGCCGGAGGGAGGAAGCGCCGCCGCCTGCACCCGGGCGGAGCGGAGCGGCACCGCGCCGCAGGGACCCGCGGATCCTCCGCGTCCCCCTATCCTTTGGACACAGCGGACCTTCGCCAGCGGGGCGGCCGCTCCCGGATCTACGCGGCCGCTGCCAGCCCGGCCGGGGGTCTCGCCGACGGCCGCCCGCGCCGGGATTTGCGCTCCCCGGGGACAGACCCATGGGCGGCGGGGTCCGGCGTCCAGCCATGGTTGTTAGCTTGGGCGCCCTGCTCCGCCTGGCCGGCTGAGCCCTCCCCGGCGCCGGGACTCGGGGCTGCAGCGCGTTAAGCGGGTCGTTCCCGTCCCCGGTCCCCGCGGGGCGCGGCGGCGGCTCGGCCCCAGCGCGCCCGGGCGGCGCACCCCGGAGCGGCGCGGCGCGGGGGGCCCATGAGCGGCGATGGCAGCGGCTATCGCCAGCTCGCTGATCCGACAGAAGCGGCAAGCGAGGGAGTCCAACAGCGACCGGGTGTCCGCCTCCAAGCGCCGCTCCAGCCCCAGCAAGGACGGGCGCTCCCTATGCGAGAGGCATGTCCTGGGGGTCTTCAGCAAAGTGCGTTTCTGCAGCGGCAGGAAAAGGCCGGTGAGGAGGAGACCGGGTGAGTACGGCGGGGCGGGGGNTTCGCGGAGGGGGACAGCCCCGGTCCCACCGGGTTGGCTGCCTCGG
The DNA here is from genome assembly GCA_013401035.1 of Horornis vulcanius. Lineage (NCBI taxonomy): Eukaryota > Metazoa > Chordata > Aves > Passeriformes > Scotocercidae > Horornis > Horornis vulcanius. Next base: position 1,160 of record VZUA01101282.1, read on the forward strand.
GGCGCTCCCGGCACCTCCGGGTACCGCCCGGGGACGAGGCTTGCTCCGCGCTCAACTTTGGCCTGGGTCCTGGCGGATCTCCTCCCCTGCTCTGATGGGATGGGTAGGCAGTGACCTGCTGCCAGCATCCCTTCACTACTGTCTGAAGCGTGAGCACAGAAGGTCCTCCAGCGAGAGTGGTCCAGAGGTTTTGTTTGTCCAAGCTTCATCCAGAATTGTGTTTTTCCACTTCCTCGTAGATAAGTTTTTAAAATGGTCTCTCATTTTCTGCATGGAGACAAGAAAATCAATAAACTGAGGATCAGTTAAAATTGTGGCCATTTGATAACTAAATCCATCAAGTGCTACTTCAAGAACAGAGTTGTACAGGGTATTTCATTAGCTTAGAAAGCTTGCTTGATGGCAGCTGCACAATGGTTACACTTGATTGTGAGTTTGTGAGGACCTAGAAATGCTCTTTAGGGTAGTCCTCCCTTCTTTTCTTTATTCTTTTATGCTTGTGCTCAGTCTTGGTTCCTTGTGAAGAACTTTGCTTTAGTGTACACCCTAGTGCTCACATTCCCACGATGAAGTCCCACCACCCACAGTTCCAGTTCTGAGCATTGCTTTGTACTCTCAGCTGTCCTTGGTAGGCACGAGAGCTCAGCACCTGGCAAGAATAGGCCCTCCATAATTTCTGAGTGGCATTATGATTTATGTCTTGCTTTATTTTTTTCACTGCTCTAAGTCACCATAAAGGCAAGAAAACCGAGATTGGTTTGGGAAGCTTCTGTGAAGATGTAGTTTTTTTCAAGACGTTCTCCAATAATATGGTTAAAAAAAGAAGGATACTCATTCACTTAGCCATTCAGGATATACCATCAGCCTATGTAACCCTTCCATGATTTCCATATACATTAGTATTGTATTTGTCGACCAATCTCTCCACAGCTGAGGTCTTTTGGTAAGGTGTCAGAGGTAGCTAAAGCTGCTCTTCTCGTCCGTAGACTGATGTACATGACCTGGACTTACCTAAACAAGGGAAGGAAATGGGACAAAGCCTCTCACCATAGAAAGGCACTTCTTTCAACACTGTTGTCAACAAAGGGGAAAGAATAATCGCTCTGGATTGCTGTCAGCACTCCCAGATTCACAGGCTGTGGGGCACGGATCATATTTAGTTGTGAGAATGTTTGAAGACTCAATGCTGTGGAAACCAGTTTCTTTAATGGTTTGCTTAAAAGCAGGTATCACAAGAGGTGGGAAAATAGTTAAAATACAGTGTGACTTGAAATATTCAAAGGGATAAAGTTCTTTTCCTACTTAAGTTATGATGATTGGTGGCTTGCTGGACTATCCTATATATTAGTTAATCTGTGAGCCAAGACCAGAACACGGCTCTTGCCCAAAAAATGTTGGCATTTTGTCTCGGGAATCACTCTTTGCAGGATCAAGAATGGGAACTGGGAGTCTTACTGATGTAATTTTTTTCTATTCCTCTTTCCTCTTCATCTTAATCTGCTATTAAATGCAGTCTCCTAAGGATTAAAAGGGCTGGGAAGTTTGAGTGACTTCCAGCAGGATGTGGTTGGGAAGGCTTTCTGTTGGTCGTACCCCAGTGCTTCCAGCTACACAGGTCCAATTCTCCTTCCTTGCACTCAGTAAATTCAGTGAAGAATCGTTGAGTTTTAAGAATTCCCTCAACTTGCATGGACTTTCATGCTGAGGAACATTTTCTATAGCTTACAGGCAAGAGTGATTTTAGGGAATCTTTTTATTGACTTAGAAGGAGGATCAGTGCTACTCAGTGTTGTAAAAATAGAGCTGCTCAATCTTCAGAGCTGTCAGTCAATCCCTTGTAACCAGTACTCTATTCATTTTATAAAATCCAAGAACTAGAGGAATTAAGTTGCTATGAAAAAAATCTGAATGTCCTTTCCTAGGCTATGGACTGTGTCTGCCTTAGTTCCCTACATCCATCTTCTAACTAGGGATTTATTTCACTGATACATCGTATTCCTGGTCTTGGGCGTGCTGCTCAGGAGGCAGCATGCTACAGGGATTTTGCTGCTCGGATTGTTTATTCAAGGGAGTGCTTTGTGCACAGATAACTTGCTCATTTCAGAATCCAGTTTCTGCACAGAAAATGACATGCAAATGAATTGAAAGTGGTTTAAAGAAATGTGCATACATTGTGCAGTGACCCACAACCCCAGTGATTATGAGTACTTAATGATATGCTGGCTCAGTAGTTTGCAAGTCAGTGAAGGGAATGAGAGAAACACAGTCTGTTCAAAGAGGTACAGTTGTATTTGGAGATGATACACTGCTAGGGGATCTCGCCTTACCTTTTTAAACATAACCTTGTCTTATGACTATGGGGAGTAACTGTCAAAATACTTGGAATTTACAGAGTGGTTTGCATCTATAGTACTCAACAAGCTCTACTGAATGGAGAGGATTCTTCCCGTTTTACAGAAGGCGAGATCAGCTCCAGCTATGGAGCAGTTACCTGACACAGAGACCTAATTCCCAGTGCTGGGACCAGCACGCCATGCTTTGGGCCCTGCTGCCACTGAGCTCAGCATGCAGCAGTGGTGGAGCTGTAGCTTGCACATTACACAAATACAACTCTGATGGAGGTTCATGTTCCCTTTGCTTCTGTAAAGTAACTGTGTGAGCCTACATCGATTAAGTAAGCTGTTTATTACATGTTTTAGTATGTGACTCAAGCAGTGCTGTAACTAAAATATTCAGTAAAGACGTGGGTGAGCAGAGGTACTTGGCACTGGTTGGCACCTTGTGCTCCACTTTGCAGCCTGTGTGAAGTCAGAGTAACATACTCCTGCTCTCGTATGGGAAGGGAGAATTTGCACCCTGGAGCAGTTGAGTCTCGCGTACTGGGCATGAGTAGTCGAAGATTTTGGCAAGCTATGAGGAACCAGATCCATGCAGGAATATCTTGTATAATCAAAGCTATCAGCTCCTGGGGAAAACAGACTCGTTTGTCTGTTTTGCAGAAACAATCTCATTTATTGGTTGCAATAGGAACTGTGTTGTAAAATGAGAAGTAATTTTATCTGTCTTTTCAATGGGCAAAGGCAGCTGTCTTACATGCACACTGTGTTCTTTAGAGCTCTTGGATGTGTTTTGCACCAACATGACTTACTAGTTTAAGATAGGCCAAATAAGGACATTGAGTGCTGTGGGCTAAACTGAACACTTGGACACATGGGCTTAATCCCATTATTGTGAGTTAACGCAGGTGATTTGCTGCAATTGCACATCTATAAATGATATATTTTGCTCTGAACCATAGTGACTTGATAGAGGATTCAAAAGAAATTACTATATGGCATGCCTTGTCGGTAGAGGTTCAAGAGGTGGATGCTTCCTCAGGGATTGGTGGATTCGAGAGTTGAATGCTAGAGACTTGACAAGCGGCTTTCTCCACATGACTTCCCTGCCAACAAATAGTTGAACCAAGTACTTTCATCCCCTTTGTGTCTGAATTAAAGCATCCGAGCATGTCCCTTCTTCAGCTGTTTTATAGCAGTCTGAAAAGCCTGGGCTGGTGAGTCCAGCTTGTTTGTGAAAGCTGTCACTGTTGCTTCACCAGCCATCTTCTCAGGCAGAGCGTTCTCCAGAGAGCTGGGGAAGAGGTGGCCTTCCATCATGCCATGGCCTCTGAACAGCAAAGCTGAGCAAATTGGCAGCCTTGCACGAAGGGAAACAGGCTGGAGCATCAGGCACAATATCTGTGGGAATTGCTAGGAGTTTCATCCCAGGGAAACCCACTGAAAAGGTATTAGTACTTGGTAGTCATGTTTGAATTGAGGCAGCTTTGGGTCAGGCAATCCCAGGTGCTGTGTAGCATTGTCTCAGTCCCCTCAGGTGCTGCTTTTATAGATGAGTTACCAGCTCAGAATGCAGAGCTCATTCTTAAACAAGTTTTTCACCCCAGGAAAAAAAAAAATGGCATTTTTTTGGTTCCGTTTTTTTTTCCCTGTCTGGTACATGTTTTGTGTTCTTCCAGGGAAAGGATGCTTTTCCTTAAGGATATATAAAGGCTTCTTCCAAAGTGAAGGAAATGGCTTGCATATAGAAAAAAACCAGTTACTTAAACCATGTTTTCCCTTTGCGGTATTTCTCATTTTGAATAATAAATAGAGATTTGGAACTTAAAATATATGGATGTAGATATTTTTGCAGCAGTATAAGTAAAATATATGAGCAACTTTAGTTGAAGGACGTAGAAGGACTTTGTTCATTCAGAGATTCATTTAAAACATTTGGGAAGTCTGTCATCTGCAAGCTGTTAAATTCCCCGACTTAAATCCTGAAGTCCTTTCTGATTTCCTGCAGGGTGAAAACGATGATTGAAGCTCAGGGTAAAAACCACCTTTTTAGTTCATAGTCCTTGCCTGCTTTTGTGGTGTGGTACATCTCAGACCAGCTGTAATACCTGCCCAACCTGTGGAATTTGTCCCCTTCTTTGCTGCTGTCCGAATGCCAGCTGCATTACCCAGGGCATGCTGCTCCCTGCAGAATTCCTTCTGGATCCCAGCTCTCCTCTCGAAGTGTGTCCATGTGTGTCTGCCCAGCCAAGGGGGGTCCATCGCATTCTTCTGCCTGCTCCTCTGCAGAATTTGGTGCTGTGTCCTGTGTCTAAGAAGTGGCTGACAGGAATGGAAATGGCTGGAAATGTGGTGTCAGCTGGACAGCAAGAGCTTGTAGAAGTGCTAGCTGAGATAAGGGCATGAATTCCCAGTCTCCAGCCAGACATGGGCCTGGATAACACCAAGGGGAAGGGCACAGCCCTGAGGGCATGCATCCTTTGTGGTTGGGGCAGTGCTGTACGCTCTTTCTGCACCACCCATGCTAATGAATGCCAACATAATCAGGAGGGAGGAAGAGGCTCCCTCCTGCTCGTGACAGCTCAGCAGATGGGTTTCATTTTATCCATTTGATCCCTGGGGGTGGTATCACACACGTTCGTGACTTGCAGATGTGGTGGATGTCACGGTGCACGGCTGCGCTCGGTTAATGGCGAGTCAGATAGCAGCCCTGTCTCAGTCTCTAAAATCTGGGGAAGAGCTGCCATTTCCTGGTTTTCTCCAGGGCATGGAAAACTCAGCTGCCAGCCTGCTTCCCAACACAGCTTATGGGTGAGCATGCCAGTCAGTAAGCCGCTTCGTACTAGTTCTGGACTGAGTATGGTTGATGCCAAGAAAATCCATGGAAGTCATCCAAGCTCTGAGAGGGATGGATATCTTCTGTCCCCGTGGCCCCAGGGGTAGCTGTGCTTGTGAGAGCAGTGGAAATTGTTAGCCACCAGAGGCTCACCATTAGATCAATACAAATGATTGATTCGTCTGTCACCAGCCAAACAGGAGAGTCAGGGCAAAAAGTGGTTAGTGAGCAATTATTTTCCTTTACCATAAAAGTTCCATATAAATCAATTTATCGTTGACTGATACAACTGTTGGGTTTTTTTTGTGGGGAGGGAATGAAGATGCAATTTCATTTAGAAGATCTGATATGTGTATTTTTCTTTTAACTTTCAGGTATTCTTCTAAATGAAGTGTTCCTTTGAAATATAAACCCAAAAGCTTGAGTTTCAAAAAAATATCAAAATGGAGACAAGGTTTTCTTTCTTCCTTGCTTTGCTGAATTCCACACAAATTTAGAATAATTCCAGTTCACCAGATACTTCATATTTTAACAGATAAATTACCTATTAACCAAAACAATCATCAACTTCACTTAGGCAGTGAGGACAGCAGAGCTGCCATGGGAGCTGATGAGGCTGTTTGAGAGACAAACATCATCTTGAATCTTACTGTGGTGGTGAGCAAATGCAAATGCAGTCGGGCTTATTGCTTTTCTTCCTTCCCCTCCCAAACAGGAATACCATGAACCACAGTGGCCAGGTAGGCATTTGTTTCATCCCTCTGACATTAGTCTCATTTGATCTATCCTTCTGAACAGTNGCTTTTCTTCCTTCCCCTCCCAAACAGGAATACCATGAACCACAGTGGCCAGGTAGGCATTTGTTTCATCCCTCTGACATTAGTCTCATTTGATCTATCCTTCTGAACAGTCATGTGCACATTACTTCTGAGATTTTTCTACTCCTGTGCAGTTGAAACCAAGCTGTGATTTGTTATTATTAAAATCAAAAGAAGAATTTTATCAATCAAAACATGTAAGAGATTGACATCCCTTTCATATCTGCAAGCTCCATGGCTTGGCAGAAGGTGACCAAGAGCATAGACAATAACAGGTCAGAGAAAGCAGCTCCAAAGCACTAACTTTTAAATAAAGAACTAATCATTGAATACAGATACATTTCCATATGTTCTGTGTGCTGTCATAGTGTGACTGCCATGACTTCATTATTGTTGTGTCTTGATCTCGGAAATGTCTTGAGAAGTGACCTGTACTGAAGTCACCTACTCTGTGCCTGGGCTGTACTTGCTGCAGTCTATCAGGTACATTTTACTCTGTTCTCCTGTTTAATATGTGGCTCATCTCTGTTCCTCAGCTAACACAAGATTCTTCATGTTAATGCATTATCCTTTCTGAGCATGGAGTAAGCTACTACATCTATTGTTTTATCTTTGCCCTCTTCTGACATGTAGCAGAATCCTGAAATAACTCGGCCTTTGCAGAGAGCTGGTTTTACTTTGCATCTCTATTAAAAGCTATAGGAGAACCGTGGACACACTCATGGGTGCCTCTCCTCCAGCTTCCAGCAACAGAGGGTTTGTGCTTTGAGGGAGTCAATGTGGAGACTGAGTTTGTGCAGCATGGTCACAGGGCTGTAGGGCTACAGCTTCTTAACAGTGCCTCTGAAAATAGCAGCTAAAACACATTTCTAAAATGGTAAAGCAGAAGGCATCTTTCTTGAGAGCTGTGGAACACAACTGTGGGATTCGCTGTTCAGGCAGACCACTCACTTTGGCTTTTCCAGCCCCCACGCTGCAGCTCAGACAAATAACTCTGCTTGTTCCAAGCACTGAAATGGGGCTTTCTGACACCCTGATGGGGCTTATGTGACTGCTGAGAAAATGCACCTGGATGCAAGCTGGCACTTGTCAAACACCTCTTCTGTCCTGTGTTCATTCCAGAATGCCCTGGCTAAAGGTGACAGATGGACAAAGCCACAAACCAGGGTGGTGATCTGAGTCCTGAGCCTTTCCAGTCTTCTGGGAGGAGGTGCTGGCTGGTTGCTGGTGTGATGAGGCTCCATACAGCACCTCCGTGTGTTTGTGCTCTCTGCCCTTTCCCTGTGGAGTGGGCTGCAATGGGAGATGAAGGTTAAAGCTGGAACCAGCGGCATCACAGAAGGGGTCTATGCAGGTGTGTTGCTGCATCTGCTCTGTGGCTTTGGGTTTGTCCTGAGGAGGTGACTGTTCTGCTGTGCTAGGGTACCCACTGAGGAGATGCTGCTTGGGGTTCTGCAGCTCTAGGCAGAAATCCTAAGTTTGGAAGACTGTTGAGCTCTTGTGCTCAATAGCAATGGGGAGGTAGCAGTAGCAGCTCCTCTCTTCTTGGCACCATGTGCACCTGTGGTACCTGAAGTTTTGTGTGGGAGGTGGAATTTTGTGCAATCCAGAATGACTCGCATCAGTGCCCCCTCCTCCTTCAGTGTTACCGAGCACAAAAACAAACTTGATCTCCGATGGTGCTTGGCTGGCACTGCTGTGTCCCTGAAGAGGAACCCTGAGCTGTGGACCTCTGGCACTTGACTGGCCAGAAGGTGGGCAGCTCTGAAGAAAGGAGAGAAGCAGTTATGCTGTGACCTGCCTGTGTTCCCTGTCTTTATTCCTGGGACCTTTTCAGCACAATAGTTCTTGTTTGGAGTGTGCGACTTCATTGATGGACATCAGAAAATGGTTGCCTCTCATGGTGGGGGCTGTACGTGAGGATGAAGATCCAGGGCTAGGTACAGCCACTACAGTGGTGGAGGGCACAGAGCTTCTCTCACATCCCACAGCAGCATCTTTGGAGTACTCTGTGCACTCCTGTCTCACCTACCCTCCAGCAGCCTGCTCTGTTAACGGCATGTGTTAAATCCAGTGGACAGCTACATGCTGTGAACTGGCAAAATAACCACAGAGAGGCAATGTAACTCTGTTACTTGTGCCTCTTCTCCAGCTGAAACCTGATTGCAGTTATGATAAAGATAAAATTCCCCTGAAATGTTCCTTTCTTGAGATACTCAAGCATTTTGGATTGAAATTAAGGAAGAAAAGAGAGGTCTTGGGGTTAATAGAACATGCTCACTTAATTGATATTTATCTAGAGTAGCATAGTTGGCTGTCTCCTCCCCTTGCTGGCTGCACAGATAGTTTCTTTCCTTAGCAGTTGTCACCCATGTTGCCTGAGCTGCCAAATAAATACATTTCATTCATCCCCCAAAGCAAAACTGTTTGCAAAAGGTCAAGTGGATGGGTCTGCTGCAAATGAAGCCAGGCTGTGAAAGCCAGTCCACATTTTCCAGAACATTGAGAAGCAGTAGAAATTAGCAAAAAGACAGCTGGTTTTTGGCTTCTAGCGCCCAGCTTAGGGTTGGGTTCCTGAAGGGTTCCCTGGGGCCTTGGGAGCCACTGGGCTGCAGGAGATGCAGGGATCAGATGCTGGCAGGTGAGGGGCTTGGACCATCCACCTGCTCTGTAGCTGGTGGTTTTCCTGGCACAGCTCCTGTGACTGGAGCCAGGGTGAGTCACTGGCTGTCTCTGTATTGATCTGCAGCTGTCCCTGCGGTCATTTTGTGGTGATCAGCATCACACTCTCGCAGGGATTGTCTGTTACTGTGGTGAACAGGGCTGGCAGAGCGGGTGGTGTAACCAGTTATTCCCTGCTGGCTTTTACAGTGAGGTGGGGTGCCCATCAGTATGGGCTCTGCCTGCTGGCAGGCACACAGCATTGGTATTGAACATTTCTAAACATTTCTTTTGGCTGTCAGATAATTTCACTCCGTGCCACTCCTACCTTTTTTGCTTCCATAAATATTTCTTTTTCTGTTTTTCTTCCTGTTTCTTCTTCTACTCTACTTTCCATTAAATAAATTCTAAGATTTTAGAGCTATAGCCCCACAGCAGCTCTTGAATTAGATTAGCAAGCACCAAGTGAAGTTTTAGCGCTCTCTGAGCCCTCCTGGGCAGCTGCAGGAGCTTTGTTCAGAAACCTGTTGGAGAAGCAGATTTTCTGTTTTCACTCCATCTGCACTATGTCATCCTCAGCATACGCATCCCTGGAGAGGGATCTCACTGATTTCAGCTCTCTTCTGAGATAGCAGTTGGGTGGCAGGTAAACCTGCCTGTGTCACTGGAGTCCTGAGGGCTGCCTGATACCAGAAATGAGGTATTTGTGCTGAGAGATGAGCAATAAAACATCATCGTTATTTAAAACAGAGCTTTAGATGGAACGATGTGGGTGATGGCTTTCTCAGACCTTGAGCGTTTTCATTAGTTCGAAGGAAACCTTTGGCCATAATGGAAAATTAAAATCATTATGTAGATTAAAAAAGGTGTATTTTTACAAAGCAAAAGGAAAGAACTTCGAGTCATATGGTGGAATTTTGGCCATTTTTGGCATGATCTTGCTCTTTGAAGTATAATGTTTCAGACCAGAATGGCACAAGCAGCACATTTTCATTATGCATTTGGGTGTTGTATAAGATTTGTTGAAATTTAGTAACAGCATAGTTTTGAGTCAGAAATGCTTCTGAACTGCTACAGAAATGCTTAAGCTGCACTAGTGCAGTGAGCAAAAAAAATTCTTGTAATACAACCCAACTGATTCAAGCTTTAATTTTTTCCACATCACAGGCTCATTAGCTGTTAAATAAAGGAGTTTCACATGCTCATCCCATTGGAAAATGCTGTGAGATTGCTTAAGGAGTAGCAAAAGAGGATGGTATCATTCGGGACTATTTAAAGCTTGCAGAATGACACTGGGACCCGAATTTTTCCACGAGTTACCATCCAGTGATTATCCAGGGCACTTCTGTCAGCTGGTGTTGGTAGGACCAGGTACCTTCCCTCAGCGTGATAGCACCTGAAGTGATTTATTTCTCCTCAGTGCCTATTGGTAGTGTGTTCTGTCCATTTTCTATTTTAATGAATTTACTTTTCTAGGCATTCAGAGCAGGGTGGAAGTTTGATGTTGTTTTTTCCATTGTATGTTTTGTTGGTATGAGGGACTTCTCAGTGTTTCTGCAGTATTTCAGTCCTGCTGGATTGATAGGGGAGGTGAAGAGATTTAGCATCTGAGAATAGCATAAATCCCAGCACTGTGGCAGGCCTGAATAGCAGGGATGGTGTCTGCTCTGCTCATGTGAGCACTGTTGGTGATGGGGGGGCCTTGCATTGAGCACTTCAAGGTGAGGGCAGTTGGTGGCTCTGTTGTGGAGCCCTTCAAAAGCTCAGACTACAGAATGTGCTAATGCCACCAAGTCATGGTCACTCAGCAGCAGGGCTGAAAGGGACCCCACTATTGATTAGTCCATCCTCAGTCCTGTGCTGATTCCAGATGTGCATTCCTTGAAGGATGTTCTTAAACTTGTTTTTTGTATCCTCCCACAGAACAAATACTGAGTAGAATGCCCTAATATCCAAACCACATTTTCATAGGAAACCAGGAAGAAATTTGATTAACAGTGAAGGAGTTTTATGTTGCACGTTGGAGTCAAGAGAACAAAACACAATCTTTCTAACGGTGCACACAGAGCACTGCCACTACATTCCCCAGGATTTCTGAGCCATCAAACAAGTCCTTAGGATGGGTCTGACATGTAGCTCTGTAGGAAATCATGCTGGGGAGCTGTAGGCCAAGAGGCACTGCAAGCATGGCAGGAGGGCATAGTTGCTTTTCAGTTTCTCCTCCTGTCAGCTCAAGGCAGCAAAGCAAGCAGCTTCTCCAGACATCCTCCGAGCTCATCTTTCCACCTCTCCTGGGATAACATATATGGGAATACACCCCTTCTTCTCTGGTATGAGCTTTGGGCTCAGTCATCCTGAAAGCTCTGCAGGTGTGGGTGCTCCCTTTTGTCAAATCCTCATGTGGCTCTTGAGCTCCCATTTACCGGCATGGGGAAAGTCAGGATTTTACTCCCCACATTTCCCCTTTGTGGGTGTTGGCTCAGGAGC
>VZUA01101285.1:0-18077 GCA_013401035.1 Horornis vulcanius
AAAGCTAAAACTTAAGGCATCACCAGCCCTGAGAGAGGGGGAAGGAAGTGATATGTCAATAGTGACATCTCTCTGGGAGCTTCTCTAGGGGGTCTTGGGTCAGCCTTTGAGCTCTTCCTCACTCCCCAAATGCTGAGAAGAGAGAGAACTGGGCCTTCTCCACTTCCCTTGAAAACTGCTTAGGTCAACAGCTGTTGCTGTTTGTCACACACATACCACCCCAATCTTGAGAACATACTGAAGTATCTGCTATGGATAAGTGCCATCACCATCACTGCCAGCTCTAAGAGGAACTAAGACAGGTTGTCCCCTTGGACACAGCTGCTTGGGGAGAATTTACTGTCATGGTCACAAAGCATAACCAGGATCCATAGGTACAGGCCTCAAAGGAGTAAAAGAACACAGGTAGCTGGGAGCAGACAGAAATACTGCCCTGCTTCTCTTCCTGCTGCTTTCTCAGCTTTTATCTCTAGGGTCCTTGGAACCCCAGGCATCCCACACAGTTGCCTCCGCAGCCCTCTGGGGTCCTCATTCTCCACTTGGTCAGCATGAGGAAGTTGAAGAGGAAGCTCTTTCCAAGCTCAGGAAGATAAGCTGCCTGATTACATCACAAAGCACTCAATGGACAGAGAAAGCAAACAGACCCAAGGAGGGAAATCTATGGCTCTTTTCAACTGTGGTTTTTTCAGTTATGACATAACCCTTTCTTATAATGTGAAGTTTTTTGTAGTTGTGGGATTTTTACCTCTTTACTCCGCTCATCCAAGATCTCCACAAATTTTGCAGGAAACCAACCTACGAAGAGTGAACAAAGAGATGAGCCTAACAAAGATACTGAGAAATCCTTACACAAAGCCCAGTAGGAGCTGAGAATAAATCAGAGTTCATAGGGCCCACCCCCAAAGAAGGAAGCAAACAGCCTCAAAATCACAATAACTAAGGCAGCTGCACAAGAAAGCCAACTGCAGGACACTACCCACATGGCAGCAGTGATGACATGCACCCAACCACCTTGTGCCAGGAGGATGGAGCCTAAACTTGCTGTGTGCAAGAAGTAACCAGGTCACTGCTGCATGACTGCTCTCATGTTTCCTTTGCCCTGGCAGATACTCTGGGTATCTGGCAGAGCCTTTGCTGCCAGAACAGTTGGTGTAGATGAATGGATGTTCTGCATCCGGCCCTGTCGCCCTGTTTTTCAGCCTTCTGATTTGGAGTCAGAGTTTTTCACAGATTTTCATGTAAACAAAGCTATGTTTCTGTAACTGTCTATATTGTTTACATTCTTCTCTGTAGGAGGGACAATTGATGGACACTTTCTTAGACCAGTGGAATTGAAGAGGTTGAACCTCAGTCTTCCAATGTGGTCTCATTTCTAGAAATCCATATAAGCTGAAGTGAAAATTAAACCTCCTCTTTTCCCGCTTTGACTCGGCTGTGGTGTCTGCGTCTCTCTTGTGACGGTAGTGCGTCACTGTCCCACTCTCCCCAGTGCAACCCACTCTGTTCTCACCTCTCAGTCCATTCAGCTCTCCCACCCAACAGTGCTCATCCTTCTGGGAAATGATCTGAAAGAGTGGAAAATACCAGTTGAAGAGGTTGCAGTGGCAGGAGGGGTACAGCTGCCTGGCTGTGTGTTCACAATGAGGAACTGCTTTCTTCTCAACTGCTTTGCCAATGTTCTCTTCTCACATGGCACAGGGCCTTCAAGGGCACAAAGCTACTGCAAACATCCTCTTCTCCCCAATTTCAGATGGGATGCTCACAGTTAAATACAAATGGATGCTTTTACAGTCTTACCACAATTCAGTGTGCAGTGTTAAACTGGGATTTGGGTTGGACCAAATCCATCTTTTGCACAGCTGTACAGCAGCCAGGAAAGGGACTTTGTGGTTGAAGTGAGAATGACCCACAGGACAACACCCTCATTCCCAGGCAGTCCCTAGGAGCACCAGCTGCTTCTCTTGGGCTCCTAACAGTTTAGTTTTTAGTTAGTTTAGTTTAGTTTAGTTTTTAGTTTAGTTAGGCTTTGAGTTTATCTCCTCCCCTCTTTCCTGCAGGAGAGGTAATGCAGTGTCCCAAACAAGCTGGGTCTGCTTGTCCCTGCTGGTGCCTGTCCCAGGCTGACACACCGTAATGATGTCGTTCTTGCGGAAGCCCAGCTCATCGTCATCGTGGCGCTCAAAATCCAGCAATGCCTTGGCTCGGCGGCGCCGGTTGTGGGAACAGGCCACATAGTTCTCATGGTCCCGCTGGTGGCTCTCCATGCTGTAGTCTGGGGTCAGATCCTAGCAGGCATGCACACAGGAGCAGAGAGGAATGAAAGTCCACAGGTGATTCCCAGCTACCTGCCAAAGCTTGCCTGCCCTTGTTCGCAAACCTTTTCCTGCTCCTAGCCATCTGACAACGTTTGAGCACAGCTCCACCACAGATGGATTAAGCAAGCCTCACCCTCCAGCCATTACAACTGGCATGTTCTGTCTCAAGCCCACACTTCAGGAGCATTTGAACAGCCCTATTTAACACTCAAAACCCATGTCTGGAGCACACAGCAGTGCAGATCCAGCTGTTTCCACTCACAATGATGCAGTTCTTGGGATCCACACACTGGAAGTGCCGTGCCACCTGGAGAATGGCCTCACGAAGGTCAGCCACCAGCTCTGTCTGCTTGATGTTCTTGGCTTTCAGTGTCTCCAGGTCATCATCCCCTGGTGGATGCCCATGCAGCCAGAGGGAAGATGAGGGAATGAAAGCAAGTACGTGGTATTTATTTTTTATTACCATTAGAAATTACTGGTTCTGAAGAAACCAAAAAAGCCTAACATCGGAAGTATCTAAACTAAGGCAGGTACTTACTACCAATCTATTCAATAATGTAAATAGCAAACAGCAATTTGACTGCATGAAATTTTAAGGAGATGATATTTCAACCTGCATATGGAACTGGAATATGTCATCTTTGATCTGTCTGGGAAACAAAGTATACCAACGTACTACTTTAGAATAGTGTCTACAATATATAGTCAGCTCAAAGGTGGGACACTTGCAATAACTCCCTTCAACTGAAATTCTCTTGAAACTGAATCAGGTTTTGGTTGAATTATTTCTGATATTTGTAAAACTCACAGGCTGAGAGTACATTCTTCAATGAGTCTTGGAAAAGATCTGAAAAACCAAGACAGTCCACTTTCCTGTGACAGTCATGAAGTCAGAGCCATGAGATACCTCAACTGACCTAAGAAACAGACTTCAAATGTTTGGGGTATATGGAAATGGTCATGAGCCCACAGTAAAAGTTACCAAAGCATCTTTCAACTATCACTAATCCCCCCACGAGTTTTGACAGCCTATGTCTATTACTATATGCAGAAAGATACCTGATGGGATGGATTCTTTAGACAGTTAATGTATCTGAATGCCTTAAATATTGGGTACATGATGTTTGGGAAGATTTTGCTTCTTTTTCTAAAAAAGTCATTTTGTATTAAATCCAAAGGTTACTTTCATATATCTGTTTTTGCTCCCTTGATAATATAATGAAGATGTGGTGGTAGTTTGATTAAAAAGTTAACATTTAAACTAATGTATTTTTCACTGAACTCCAATGTTTATCCAACATATACAGCTTTTATTCAGGAGCCAAGTGAATCACTGGCTAGCAAATTAGTACTCTGCTTATCTTCTAGCAGCATTATAGAAAACAATATGAATAAAGTGTGATCTCAGCAACAGCTGCTGCAACAGCTATATACAAATTAAGCTTCTGCTAATTGAAAAGTGATTAACAGTATCTTTTAATCATGTGATCTTAATTAAAAAGACCCAAATTATAGGAACATAAATAAAAGCGCAAAATTAGATATAAAATTATTTTTTAAATTGTTTTCTGTGTGCTACATTAAATTATTTGAGATACATCACATACACAGAGCTTAAGAGAAAACTGAACTTTGCTTCTGGACTAGAAAAATTGTAGGGGACAGTCACTCCCAGTCCAAGCAATAAAAAAATAACAAAATCTCCTCCTCTATATGCAGGGGCAGCTACAGAGCATGCAAGAACTCTTACTATTCACAGATGCAAAGATTGCAAATAGATGGGTGAGCACGTAGATGTTGGAATTCCTAGAAATTTCATGCTGCTAAAATAGAATGCAACTAGAAAGGAAACCAAACCACAGCTACACTAGCTCTGTGGGCTGCTCTCATTTACATAGGTCATTGATTCTTTCTGTCATCTCTCAGTCTCATCTGGCAAAATGTCATGTTCTTCCCTCTGTACTCAGATCAATCCTAGCCAAACACAAGCAGGAGACATGGGAAACAAGTTCCATACTCTCCCACCTTAGAGGGGACATGGTACAGAGGAAAGAAGCTGGCGTGCCCCCAGACTCACCTCACTGCACTCAACATTTACACTTTCAAACTTCAACACCTACATTCCCAAACAGGAAACCAGTGCATGATCAGCCATAGGTGAGGAAGGCTCTACTTTGAGCCTGCAAAGACTGACAGGCTGCAGAGTTCTGCACAGGATGAACTCTTCTGCATTCCCTTGGTGCAATTCCCACATAACAGGAAAACACCTCTTGCATGTCCTGCTCTCAAACAAATTATCTTTTGTTATTTCTTTCTCTTCCTGCATTGTAAATCTTGTTCAGCTCTTTGAATCTCAACTACAGAAAGCCCTGACCAACCAGATCTAGCATAAGCAGGAATCTGCTTCAAGCAGGAAATGCTGGAATACAGACACTGAGAGGTCTCTTCTAAACAGTGCTCCTGTGATTCTTTGACTCCTGCCCAAGTTACTACCACATCTGAATTCACTTTAAGGAAGTAGAATTAAGCTCTGGGTAAGTTCTGATTCCCTCCCAGATGAGAGCTAAGTACCAGTTCTACACAGTAACTATCACAAGCAGCAGACTTTACATTTAGGATTCATTGTCAGTTCCTAGTACAGGGTGAATTTATCACATACAAGCTTTCCTTCCTCTCACTTGGGCCAAATTTTTCCATTGGGGTCCACTGCTGCAGGATGACAACTTCTCAGTTTTAACCAGTATTTTAAATACTAAGAATAATGTTATGTAAAACACATGATGGTCATTGTACAGAAGCCCCCCTAAAATGAGAAAACCCTATCAATTATCTCCGTTCTACTACTGATATATTTTGAAGCTTGAACTTAAAGTTTATCTTTGTGCATGTGCATAACTCACTATCACCTTCATAAAAATACTCGAACTGTCAAGGAAACTATCTGAGACACAACAAAGATGTGTGTGGCAGCCAAGCTCCCAGACAAGTTCAGTCTCTACCAATTGTATGATAACATTACATACAAAATCTCTGAGTTTATGTTGCACCAGCAACTTTCCTGCGTTTCTTCACTTCTACATGCTTGACTTTACAGCATTGTGGGTATTCTACCATAATTTTTCTATGTAATGCTCTATGTGCTTGTAGGAAGCCTGTGACAATTTATCAGCTTTCAGGAGAACATTAGAAAAGCTCCTCTCTGGAAAGATCAGAAAAGTCCACTTTTAGATTTATTCAGGCCATTTCAACTACACCAGGAACACTGAGCCCTGTAAATTCAATATGTTGTCTTCTTCCAGAAAAACAATTCCTGTGGTGACATGGCAATTTCAAGAAGTCTAGCCAATTTCAAGTAAGGTGATGACAATAAAGCTTACAGCAGAAAGGGCTCTTATGGCGTCAAGAAAGAAGTTATTCTTAACCCCTGCAAAAGCTATTCTGACTGTACCCTTTCTGGAAATATGTTGGCCTGGCTCATAAGTGAAGAAAATAAAGAGTCAAAAGCATTCACAACTCTCAGAATAAGTAAGGGGATATATAATGATGCTTTCATTTATAATTTTGATGGGTGACACACTAAATAACTAGATATCTTGCCCTATCTCAGATCTAAAGCGATGTTCCTGAACTGAGCAAAGTAATATCAGAGAGTACCCCATCCTGCCTATGGATTGCATAAGGTCTGCCAGCAAATGTGTTTGACCTGTTGGCCAGTGCAAGAAGGACATTACAGGTGGGCTGAGCTGCACCTCCCATTGGTCACTATTCATGGACTGTCTAACCTAAAATTTTACTTTCTGAGGTCAGATTAAAGAAAGCAAATAGTAAACTGCACTTCTTCCCTCTCATCCTTCAGTTCTGCCTCCCTTCTCTGTCCCAATGTTTCCCTGCTTTGCCTGCTCCCCTCCTTCCTAAGTTGCTATAGCCACGAACTGTACATGAAAGGCACAGGATTGTCCTTACCAAAAAGCAGAGAGGTGATGCCTGATTTCCTGCCCTGAGTCCTGCGTCTCACAATCTGCGGGAGATGGAAGAGAGAGAACAAAGTGCACACATTAGGACAGATTTTAGAAATAAAATAAAGCAACCCTCCACACCAGTCAGCTCTGGGCAAGGGGTCCTGACAGCTACCACTAGAAGGGGCAGGCCAGTGAACTGGCAGTTTTACTCAGGAGTTGTTCTAGTTATATTGCATTGAATCAGCTCTACTGCTCCATCTGCTCCATGTGCAACAGGTTATTTATATCTTAATTATTACAAAAGCATAATTGAAGTTCAAGAATCAATCACAAACCATGTAAATAATTTAAACTCTAATTCTATTTGTTGTAAAAAGCAGTTCCACATGTAATTGTATATAGATTACTAAGTAGATAGCTATTACATTTTAAAATTGCCTGAGTGTCTTGTCTGCAACTGTAGATTTTAGCCCAAGATTAAACATAGGTGCATTTTTAATTCAGCTTCTCAAAAGCAGCTGCTGCTGTTTTCTGACTCTACCTTCCAAGGTTATTTTAGTGTTCCAGTTTTTTAACTAATGGATTAAATCCAGCTCCTACTCTGTGTGCTTCAAGCAAACTCTGCCAAAAGCTTATGTTTTTTCTTTCAGTTTCCATTAATGAAATGCATCACATTTCATCATCACTCTCATGAATGTTTATTACAATCAATGCTAATATCCCTTTCATCTGGGGATTTATCGACCAGGACAGATCTAGCAGCATTTAATTGGTATAAAACTTCCCAATACATTTTCTTCACATATTATACTGGAACCAAAAATCCTCTCAATCAGGAGGACCTCTTGCTCACCAACTGTAAATGGGTGGGAATACATAAGGAATGGTAAAAAGGGAGCAGCATAGGCAGTGGGACTCTGTCCACTCACTTTGGATAGATTGTTGACAGTGGTGCTGGAGTTGAGCAGCTGCCCCTGCTCAGCAATGAGGTAGGCCAGGTGTTTGCGGCGCTGGGTCTCCACTGCCACGTCTGTCAGCAAGCCAGCCACACGCATGGCCTCTTGCAGCAACACATCTGCATCTTCAATCTGGCTCGGGATGTCTGACAGTGTGTTGAAGATTGAGGCAGAGTTCTCGGACTGGATCAGCTCATCCTCCTGCAACAACACAGTCATGTCTGCCTCCTAGAGGGGTAAATACGACAGCCATGCTCCTGAGGATGCTAGATGCAGTTTTCCATTCAGTGTACAACCTGGGCAGGTACAACTAGAAAATTCTATTAAAAAATCTTAAACAGGAAAAGTCCTAGCTACTTTTGAGAGGGAAACAGCATCTTTTACTGCTCTACTGCACTCTCTTCCCAGAATTCTAGCCAACATTTTTTTGTATCACAGTATTCACCATTGAAATGAAATCAAATCAGCACAGAAAACCAAACTCAAACCTCTTCTGCATCAACCACTAGAACTGGTCACAGCAGGGATCTTGCTAGGGATAAGAGAATGGGAGATACACTCTAGAGCACCTACCATGTCAAACTGTGCTCCACCTTCCCCTTACACTCAGCAGAATTTCCTTTGCCCTTCACACAGCAAACTGAATACAAAACTGTATTTCACACAGAAAAGGAAAAGATCAGGCCAGTCAAATCAAATGCAGTCAGAACAATGCTCATTTCTTACAGCATTCAAGCAATACCATCCAAAACTTTTCAGATGATCACAACTTTGGTTTTCTCTTTCCTCCTAGATTGTGCAAAATCAAGAAGTAACTCAGTTTAGGTCTAGATAAGATGGACCGTCAGGCTGGGATCTAGGAGGGCGGCAGCTGATGAGGTTAAATTATGTGGCAACAAAGAAGGTATGCACAGCAATCTCTAATTTCTGTGAAGTGCCTTGGAAGTTCTTCACAGCCTTCAGTTCCAAAGGCAGCAGGAAGTCATCTTCCCTAACATACTCCCAAACCACATACAGCAAGTGGATACAAAACCTTCTTGCTCCTAAATCTCAGAATTAAACACTGAAGTACTATAAAGAAGGGAGAGGAGTTGGGAATTACCTTCATACTTAACATGCCCAAAGTAACTTGAAACAGCACCAGAGAGCCCTCGTAGAAGAAGAGGTCCCAAATACGCAGCAGCAGCTTGATGTGGACAACACTAGCAAAAGAGGTGAGGAACCAGTGCAGGGTGATCAAGGAGAGCTCTGTGAACAGAGACATGGAAAATAATCACAACAGAGGAAGTCAGTCAACCAGTGAAGGTGGACCCACCCAAGGGTTTTCCTTCACGCATTGCCCTCCAGGGTCAGGAGGTTTGCTCCTCTCCCTAATGCTCCCCTTTGTGAAAAAAGAACAATACTCTTCGTCTGCATGTCACCCTGGCAAGAAATTTCTAGGGCACACATTTACCAATGTCGTGCTCCTGAAGCAGCTTGTCCAGGCGGGGCAAGTACTGCACAATGAGCTGCCGCAGGACACGCTGGTCTGTCTGCACGCCCATGAGGGTGGTGCTGAAGTAGGAGGCAGGAACCAATTCCTCGATGATAGCACACATCATCCAGAAGGCATCTTCCTCCTCCAAGAAGAGCAGCAGAGAGGCAGCCACCTAGGATTTTGAACGAAGAAAAGCCGCATGTTCTAAGAGGAGTAGAACTCTTTCCCCACTTTCTCACATGGAGAGATGGATCAGTATCTAGGTGACAAAAAACTTCCTTCTGCAGGAGCTCTACTGCAGCCTTCACTGAAGGAATTTCTCCTCAGTATAATGACTGCCCCCTTCCCAACAGACAGACCAAAGTCTTCCATATTTTTGGATGTGTGGTGCTACTCTGCTCTCCCTTCCTTAGGAAAAGTATTCCAGGTGGAAGGGATTTCTCTTCAGCTCATCTGGAGACCACAGTATCTGGCAGCACTACCTCAAATCATTTGCTCCATTGTGGCAACCAGAGATAAACTGATCCACATCAAAGACACTCTGAAAGCAGGTTACCATGCCAGTGCCCTGACAATATCCAATGTCTGGGTAGAGCCAGGCAAGTCCCCGTAGTATCCTGCGCAGCCGTGGCACTCCAATGCTGTTTGTGTTGGAGAAGCAGGCATTGCTGGGCATTGTGCGTAGCAAGTCCTTTTCAATCTGTCAGGCACACATAAACAAGGACAGAGTAATCTTGCAGCATCTGAAAAACTGCCTTCAGCTCTCTGCACTTCCAGCCTCTCTCTCAGGGAACTCTGCCTCCCTACACTCACCCAAAAGTCCTCAGGCATCAAAGAAGGTGTCCCTGTCCAAGTACCTGGGGTCAGTTTAACAGCCTTCACTGACGTGGGAAAATGCCAGTGCAGAAAGTGGCTTGCCGCATCCCTAGAAATATGTGTCTAAACTCAGACCCTAGTTTCACCACTGACAATAGGAAACATACACTAGTGTGGAATTACATCTGCTTGGATGTCAAGCATGGCTTCCCAACAATCGTATTCCAGAGAAAAACCAATGACCTGGCCAAATCCATGAGGTCATAGGAAGAGGGAAAACACCCTTTAATAGTCTTGCTAGTGTTCAGAACTTTGTGTTCAAGGGAACAAAAAGACAGGCCCTGAAAGCAGCTGCCACAATCCCATGAGAGGTGCATCTGTCAGCCTTTCACCCTTCCCTTCCCTCAATGAGTATGAGGATGTTTGCTGAGATGCAACTGCAGCATTTTTCTAGTCTGCAACTGGCATGGATCAAACCTTTTCCCTGCTGTTCTAGGAAAGAGAAGAGCTAAACAACTGCTATTCCAACAAAACAGAGGAGAAATATGCCACACAGGATTAACCTTTAGCAGGATTTAACCACACATCCTCTCAACTCCCCTGCTGCATGTGTCAGGTAGACACCCTGTCTTTCTCACGCAGCAAATCTTGCCCTTCTTCCCACTCAGCACTAGGAAGTATCTCCTACCTGTTTGGCAGCAATGGTTTCATTGTTAGAGCTGTTTTTCACGATATCTCGATATGACATCTCTGAGTTCTTCTTCTTCTGCAAAGCCCCTGAAAGGCGCATCCACAGCTGGGGCGAATAGGGTGAACAGAGATAGAAGTCACTCAGACCACCATAGAAAGCCATAATCTGGCACTCTGTCAACCAAGAGATCCCATTCCATGATCTCTTTCTCCAGGCAGGAGTGCCTGTGCAGAACAGGCAGCACTCTCACCTGTGGTCTCATGCTATGTGGGATGCCAGCCAGCACCAGGGAGCGCAGCTTTTCTGAATGTGGCAGGGTGACCTCAATCTTGTCCCAGGTGAGGTCACCCAAATCATGGTTGTGTGTGAATTCCAGATGAGCCTGCCACTTGAGCCTCTGCTGTGGCTCCTCCATCAGTGGGACTCCCAGAAGCTTGCTGGAGTTCAGCTCAGCACCATCTGCTTCAGCAAAGGGAAGAGAAAGAAACAGACTACAAGTGAGAGAGGGAACAGGAGAAGAAATGAACACATGGCAGGGTGGGGAATAGGATGGCCATCTGAAAAAAGCACATTCAAAACATTCGTATCTTCCAGTCAGAGCATGGAAAGGCAAAGGTTGGTTTCTAACTGCCTACTCCATGCAGCAAATTTTATGGTCATAAGCAAAAGGCTTCGGACCTTGAGAACTAAGAAGCTGTCAGCAGGCTTCTAGTCTCTACTTACTCGTGATTTAGAGCACAGTATGGCTAGAATTAAACAAGCAGCAGTCATCCTGCTGGGTTTTGTAAGGTTCTGTAAATCAGGCTGACAAAAGCATAGCAAGCTTCAGAGCTGGAAGGCAGAAGCTACATGCTCATGGAAGTAATGAGGTGCAAAATGTTAACTTTTGGGATATTTAAGCACCAAAACCACTTTAATAAGGACACTTCCAAATTCACAATGAGAGAGCACCTTAACTTGAGGCTGGCTTCCTAAAATAGATACTTTAGCACAAGGACAGGTTTGACATAAGCCACTCTGTCCTTCATCATATAATACATCCCAATGATGCACTCAAAATCTTTCTGCTGATTTTATAATGCACAGGTCTATAAAATGTTCTGGCTGAAAAAAACCCCACTGTGTTCTGTCCTCATCTTCAGATCACTGCTTCAAAGAGGATCCTCTGTGACTCAAGGTGCCTCAGGGCATACATGCAAACAACTTCTGCCCTTAAATTATATAGCCTAAGCCCTGGGAATGACCCTCAGAGGACATGAAACAATTCCTACATCTCCCACTCCTTTCTCTTCCTCTTTGCTAAGGCAGCCAGCTGTTATAGTTCAATGCTCAGCTTCAACAGTACTCCATGCCTCCTTCCATTTGGTTGCCTGCCTCCATAGCTTGCAGAAAAACTAGGATGTAGGTTTTCCCCCTACAATTTGCCCCACACTTTGCTGAGATGCTGAGGTGGGCAGAACACACTACCACTCACCTCAGCCATGAGTTTTTCAGGAGACAGCACATTTCACTGTGTCTGCTATGAGCCATTGCAGTGCTACAGAACACAATGCAGATCCCACTGTGAATTGGGAAAGTTGCCCTTCTCCAGAATGCAGCAGCTAATGGAAATGGTAACTCCTCAACTTTTCTCCCTCTTCCCCATGGCACAACATAAGGGAATGGAAATGACTGCTGCATAGTCTATGCTCTGGACTTCCATAAGGCCAGCACATCTAATACACTTGATTACAAATGGTAGGATACAGAAACAAGTGGGTAGACAAGACTTAGCACAGAATGGTTACAAAATCCTGCCACACTTGAAAGCATAGGAATGGCTGGACACAATGCAAGTGGGAGGGATGGGACTGGTTTTACCTTCCTTGTCAACCTGGAAACCAAATTCATCGTAGCGGAACTCCGGTTGCTCAGTGGATTCTTCTTTCTGGGAGATGTGAGGAAGGAAAACAGAAATATTCGGCAGTTTATCACTGAATAACCAGACACACATAGATATTGCCTCATCCCATCACTGCCCACTCTGTGCCCTTTGAACAACTAGACCCCTTGCCTGTTAATTTTTAAAGCCTCCCACTACAATTCCCAGCTGAGGAGTTGTTGTTTGCCATTCCCATTTTGACTTCTCCAGGGAAAAAAAAACCTGTACAGATTTTCCCAGCAGGACTTGAGCTCAGCATCTTATCAAGATCAGAACTGCCCACCTGAAGGGACATGAGCCCTCCTCATGGACTGAGGAATATACACACACCAGGTAAAGTGGCCTCTACTGTCTGCATCACTAATACACAGCCATCCTTCCTGTTACCTCTGCACACACACTGCAAATTCAGCTCCCTGCACCACTCCACCTCCTGCTTGTTGCTCTCAAATTTCCTTTGAAAGGCAGCAGGCAAAATGGGGATTTGCAACTGTGATGCAAGTCCAAATTATAGGCCAAAGAAACTTAAGGTCCGTGACCCAAATCTCAACCTTCCTCATCTTGCTCATGGTTGGCATTGGGGCATACTGGGGGATACACACTGGAGATTACCACCAGTTTTTTTTTAAAAAGAGTATAAACCTACTACTCTTTCCCCTTTCTTGCAAGCCCATCTGTACCTCCTGTGGGAACTCTCGCAAGCACTGCATCTGGGCAGCACCCAAGAAGCACTGCCCACATATCTCCATGGAAAGCTTTAATCTGCTTTCAGCAAACACTGCGGCTAAACTACAAAACTCCACAGCTGCTTCCTTCCTTCCTGCTCCGCCCACATGGTGATAAGCTTGAGGCTAGCACTTCCTGCCACGAACAAGTCATCCAGAGTAGCTTGATGATTACAGAGGCTCCCTGAAGGTGTCAACATTTTACAGTGGAGCAATAGTTGCAAAACAGCAGGGAAATAATTCACAGAAGTTTCTTTGTGTTCTGCAAGATCCTCTTGCAAGAGCCAGGATGCAACCACAAGACATGTGAAGTCCACAACCAAAGCACTAGAGGAAAAGTACACCTCTCCCTCCTTTTCCCTGTGGCTTTCAGAGACAACCAGAAAACACCAGGCTCCTTCTACTTTTGCAAAGCCAGAGAACATCCCCACCCTGCCCCACACGGTACCTGTGTGTATTTTGCCAGGATGTCCTGAGGCCAAATGCTGGGTGTGAGTGCTGAGAAGGGACCCCCAGCAGAGGGAGTAAGATGGCCTAAACAGAAAGAGATCAACACATAGCAGTAAAAACGTGGAAGAACACCCTTGGAAGATACACACTCCATACAGACTGTTCCAGCATTGGAAGGACTCCCTCATCAATTTGTTGCTACTGCTACTCTAAACACTGAGACAGCTCCCACTTCACCAGGCAAGCCAGTAATTTCAGATGGTTTTGTTCCTTTTTATTGAGCAAAAGAGGCAAAAGGGTCAAATGGAGTTTCCTCTCAGAAAGCAACTTTTAGGGAAGAGAAATAGTTCCATGGCATCATATGATCACTCACCTGCTTGGAAAAACTGTGTGATCAGCAACAAGCCAGGCGTATCATCACCAAATAAATATTATTTTGCAGAAGTAAATTCCTCCTGTGGACCAGCACCAGCAGCACTCCAGAGTTCCCTGAAACTCTGTCACTCATGTACCAGAATGGAAAATCAGAGACCTCAGAAAGATGCTCAGCTGCTCCCTTTCTTCCCAGTGGGCTGGGACATTATCAGACCATATACAGAGAGCTGCAGCAATGAAAGTATGCCTCTAATCTTGGTCTTTTGTGCTCAAGACAAGCACCCTTCCAGTCTCAGCTAGAGCCCCAGTGAACAGCTTCCCTTGGAATACAAGCAGACATCAAGTCTTGCAATTGAAGAAGATAAACATGTCCCAAGTCTTCTATTGTTCTATCAGCAAGACAAAGGTCTACTTGGCCTTGATGCGTAGTCTTTGCCAGGGTTATGTACGCTGAAATAACCAGCTGGACCAAGAAGGAAAGTTTAGAAAAAAGTACAGAGTGGTATAGTTTGCTTCTCTAAGAAGGAGAAGACCTAGTTTTAGCAAAACTTGTATCTCAGAAGTCCACAACTGAATGCCAGTTATTCTTCAGCTTTCTGCCTGACCAAGAGCTACCACTGTACAGCAAAAATCTCTCACAGACATTGTGAGCCACTCACTTTGGGGGAAATCTTGGATGAGAGAACAGAATCAAGCAAGTTTTAAGGAAAAATGGGCCAGGCAGACCACATTTCAATCTCCTTCTTCATCTCTGTTCACTGGCTGAAAAAGCTTATACATGGTAAAAGAAGGAACTGAGTTTACCCTGAGTGAAAAGGCTGCTGGGTCACAAAATTTCCTCTCTCTCAATCTGACCTGAAAGAATGTTCACATAAAGAATGGCTCTTGGAACCAGAAACTTTTGTTATGAAGTTTCAGCCGAAGACAGAACAAGCAATCAAATAAGAAGATACTGTGGCAATTTCTGTGCGCTCACCTGACATTGCACTAGGCAAGGCTGAGTGGCACAGGTGTCAGCAGGTCCACAAATGCTGTCCACAGAGGTGAGATGTTACACTTCTGTTATAAAAAGAAAAAAGGATGATGATAGAATTCAATTAGCATCTAAGAACATGGTGAGGGACTGACAGACCCCTCACAAGCAACTTCCTCACGTGAAAATTAAATTCCTTAGTATTTAAGACCTGCCCCCACAAGAAATAAATTCCAGAGACTGGAATTTTCTTTTGGTTTCATACCTACTGACCAGCTAGAAACAGCACACTGTCATTTGCCAAATTTCTTGTGGAAATAACAGCACAGGTGGTTAAAAGAATGTCAAAAAACCAAGTCAACTTTCAACATCTCTTCCATTGCATATTGTGAGTCCTGTACATAATGACGTAAACTAAGAAGATACCCAAACATCATCATTCTCTGAAGACACTGACCATGGATAAGGGACAGGAGCAGTGAAAAGGGCTTAAGGGGTTATCATTATACACAAAAGTCCCAAAGAGATTTTAGGAGTAGCACCACAAAGCACATGAGTACCATTATGTAGGGCTGCATAATACAACTCCCTGAAGCACGTGTATGTGGACAAGATGCTATCAAGTACCTCTGCAATGAGTCACAAACAAGGGTCCTCTGAACTAAACTGGATGATAGAGCTCCCCTCCTTGCTTTCCTGACACTAGTTAACAGCAGATTTTTTCAGGGAGCCTATGGGGATTTCCAGGAAAACAATGGAATAGTTCAGTAATCAGAGAGATTCTGGACATTAAGATCAACGTCAATTTGTGTGTGGGAGACAGCAAGAGCCACCTCCACCAGGCAGATAAAGCCAGTAATGGGATAGATCAGTCATTCACACTTCCTTGGGAAAGAACCTGGGAGAAACTAACATTTGGACACCTAGAATGGTTTTTCCAGCTTCCCTTTTCAGTAAAGCTACTTATAAGTAGTAGTAAGTAAGATGCTAAAAGGAGAAACCCCAGGGATTCATCCCACAGGCCCTACCCAAGTTGTTTCACACTGCTAATTAGTACAAGCTTATACTGCCTTTGCATCTCAGTGAACTTTCCAGTGAGCACTTGCAGCCAGGATGCAACTTGCTACAGTACTCCAAAATAAGCAGCTATAAAACACTGCAAAAGCATTAAAAAAATCCATGTCTGGGAATACAAATGATAAGGTTTCCTCCTTACAGATTTAAATAGCTCTCTGCCTGAGAAAGGTCAGCATGGATGAACAGACACTCTGATCCATTCTGACACCAACTCTTACGGAAAAAAGAATCACAAATAAACAAAAAAGTAAAATCCAGCTTTTATTTTCTGAGAAGCAATGTAGTCCACAGGATGGTCAGTTGCATGTCCATTAGTTCTGCAAATGTTTGTCTGTTCTTCCCTACACTCTAGTCCCATTTGCTCCCTTAACAACAACTCCTCTCTTACTAGTTGAAGACATAATAACAATTACAAAATGAGCATCTGCATGCTCATATTACATGGGAATGCACAGACCATGCACCACAAGAAGGTAAATTGGCCGACATTATTTACTTCCCTTTCAACATTGCTGTGAATGTATTTTGATGCTTTTTTCACTGCCTTACAACCACGGCTGCTCTGTTCCTAAGCCTGCAATGTGTCTTTCTCCCCTGCCTTCTCTCAGCCCAGTTAACCCTGCTTCCAATGGCTTTTATTAGGAGCGCAGTCAGTACATCTGCCATGCTTCTCATCACCTGTGCTCCGAATCCATCCTCAGTGGCTTCAGCTTGTGAGTAGCGATTCCCCTCAGCCATTATTAACCTTCGTTGCATGCACAACCACTGCTGACCCAACCTGCTGTGGAGGAGCCAGGCCAGGGTGTTAGGCATGTGGCTGAGAAAAAACCCCATAATAAGGGAATTAACCACAGTGCTTGGACACGGGGCAGGAGAATGCTGCGTGAGTCTCTCCTTGATCCCATCATGGGTGTAGCAAATGGAACACCCTCCCTTGTCCAGTCATCATGCCCTGGCCTCTGCCTTGCTGGGCATCACTCTCCTGCCTGCTCTCCTATCCCTGACATTGGAGCACTGAACTTGGTGGGCAGGTTTTTCCTGCCCCTGATTCCCATAGAAACCTTCCTGCAAGCACCATCTGGGACAGAGGCCAGAGAGAGTGCGAGGCTCACTTTGCTGCTGGCATGGTTCTGCAGAAGGGCTGGGTGAGCAGCAGGAATCACACCAAGGGAAGGCTCCTCCTGCAGCACATGGAGACACTGCCCTGGGCACTGCCCTCAGAGCCAGGTATCTCCAAGAGAAGGTGCTGAGGCCACTGAACCAGCCCTTCCAGAATCACAGGAACTGGGAAGAAGGTTCCCTGACACAGCCAGGCACCACTAGTGTGAGCCAGGAGGAGGAGGAAGATATCTAGCATGGGGGATTGACATAGTAAGGTCTTTCCTTTGACTGAGGGATATAAATTTACAGCAACTCTCAAGCTCTCCTAGCCAGGAGATAGCAAGTAACAAAAGGGGCTCCACAAAGCTTATGAAACCACGTGTGAAATTGCTGTGTTATTTGCAACACACGCATTTCTAAAATAAAGCAACAGTAAGAAATACAAAGGAAAAACACATCAGATACAACAAATATTAATGACAGCTCCCAAACCCTCAGTACTACAAAATCAAAACCAGTTTCACCCACACATTAAGGAACATCTCCCATGTTTAAAGGCAATTAAAGTTTCTTATATGAAGCAATTTTGGTCACACAACAGGCAGTCTTGGTATTTTGAAAGAAATGTAATTTTTGCTAAAATGTAAACATTACCTGTTAATCACAAATTTACTTTTTGAATTCAGAGTTCAAAACAAATCACCAACATTGATTCCAGCCTGCTAGAAGACAGGTGTGATGCACCTGAAAAAGAAGGCTGCAAGGAAAGCCCACAGTCAGCATCAGGTACTGCCATTTGAAGAACTCCACCTGCAACACCTTTGTTGGAGTTGCAAACACACACCATGCAGGATTATGTCCAAATAGTTTATTTTCTAGTGCAGGTGTCCTATAGAAACTGATGTTTGCAAAGGAGTCATGCAAATTTACTTCCACTTGAAAATACTGTGCCTCCCTGCCTCTTCCCCACACCTGTAGTATGAGAAATTGCAATTACCTGGCTCCTGGCAAACACCAGATAGCTACCTCCTGCTGCCTGTGTTTAACCTGCTTGGCCTCTTTTGCCACGTGATCTCCACCTAAGCCTGTGGTGGTAGTGCCTGGATGTGTTAAGAACGAAATTACGCCATCTGGAGCCTTTCAGTAAAACCTTCATTTTGGGACAGAAACTCCTTTCCAGGAGTGTTCTTCCCCCACTGATTTTAGAAAAAAAAAAAAAAAAAAAAAAAAAAAAAAAAAAA
>VZUA01101296.1:18977-29774 GCA_013401035.1 Horornis vulcanius
GTTCTGCAATTTCTGCTGACCTGGGCCGTCAGGATCTGGTGAAAGGCAGCAGCGAGGCTCTGGCGACAGTCACAGGAATTGTGGATGGAACAGGCAGTATTGGTGCTGCTGTGGGCCAGGTGAGCCTGCCAAAGGAAAAGAGAGGTCTGAGGAAGGAAGAAAAGTGCCTGTTGTGGTTACAGATGTTAGTGCATTCTTCAGTCTGAAGTTGTATAGGGAGAGAAAAAGAGGGTAGGGTTTTTTTTAAAAAATAATTACTGAAGAACCATCTAAGGGGACCTTTCTGTTTTAACAAAGTTTCCAGTGGAAACAAAGTAATTAAGAACTAAACTAAGTATTCACAGCACTCGTGTTAAGGCACTTTGGTAATTCAAGGGAATTTTACAGACTTTCATATCCTGAACTTCAAAAAGCTTTGCAAAGAGTGAAAAAATATTTTGAAGTTTGAGGGTTTTTTTTGAGGTGATACAAAAACCTTCTCTTACANATTATGAATGTTACAGTGTTTACGAAGTGATTTAAAACTTGCTCTTCTTTGTGCTTTCTTTTTTATCTGTGGATGTCTTTTACACCTTGTAAATCCAGCCCCACTTGCTTCAGTAGTCCTTACAGTATGCTGCCAGAGGTCTGAGGAGTAGAGTGTTGCAGAGGAACAAGCTGACAGTGTGCCCACTGGGGATGTTTTCTTCTCAAATACAAGTGTTAGCTACGTGAAAGAACACAGTGGTGCTTTGGGGAGGATTCAGCAGAGAGTTCAGAGCCAGTTCTCCTCCAGGCATCCTCCAGTGGTGGCAGAATACCAAGGATGCAGGCAAGGCGTGCGAGTTCCTTTTCTAGAAAGAGATTTGGGGTTGTGCTTGCCACTGATTGCCTGATAAATACAATCATTCAGTTACTGTTTTGTAGGGTAGATGCTGCTTATCTCCTCTGAACATGGAAAATTACAAGTGCTTTGAGGGCAAATATCAGTGCACTGTTACACTCAGTGTTCTTCTGGCATTGTCTCAGTGTTTTTGTCTTCCCACACACATACCAGCCAAACTCACGTCATCATAAAAAGTGGGTCTTTGGTTGTGAGAGATTCCACCTGCCTCCCCTTCCAACACTGCATTTATTCTAGCAGAGACAACCACGACGTCATTCCGGGGGTGTGCGAATAACAGCAGAGGCACAATGAGCATGTTAGAAATTCAGATCCTGTTTTGATATACCCAGTAGTGAAGAAGGGAGGCCCTTGTGCAGCATCTGAGTATAAATGTGCTAATAAGGGATACATTTTCTTGTGTGGCCTGGGCTGCCCAACTGGACCAGGGTGCAGATCAGAACAGAGTGTAGTCTGAAGTGTCTTGCCTAGATGAGGAGTTAAGTAGTTAGAGGTTGCACAGCTCTTGAAAATGTGTCGTGTGTAATTTATAAGCCATTCTAGAGCTTTTAGTTCTTCTGAGAGTACTTACATCCACTTATGTCCCAGTGTTCCTTGCAAAAACCTCGTATTCAGGGGAGTCAACTTGTCACCCTTTGAAACTCCAGTTCTGTCTTTGTGCTGTTCTGAGTTACTGTAAAGCTTCTGGATGGTGTCTCTGCTTTGCTGAAACTGTGGGTTTCATACAGAAAAATGGTGCTGTCCTGAGTCATTTCTTCTGACAGGAAAAGATCAGTGGGAAGATTTTGTGATCAGCTCTGTGTGGAGTGCCAACAACCCACAAAGTCTAGGAAATGAAAGTGTTATGCCTGAAAGTCATGCTTATCTTCCCAGTATGAATAATATTTTTTTTCATTTCTGTTTAGTATCTAGTGTCTTTGATCCAGGAGAACCTGGGATGGATGTGGGTTTTCTATTTCTTCATTCTAATGGTAAGAAATCACCTTTTTAAAAAATTCTTTCTCAAAACTCAATTTTCCATAGGATGCTTTTGTGGGAACCTGAGAATTGTGACTTTTGATACCATTCTCAAAGTGGCCTGTGGTGTGGCTTTGCCTCAGGTTATCTAAGTCAAATGGGTTAATTTTGAATCCTTTAAAGTTATGTTACCCAACAGGAACTGAGATTGTAGCAGAGACACAAAAAATACTTGCCCAAAACCACCTGTTTGCATTTCCCAAAGCTCATACCACCTGACTTCCAAGGCAGGACTTCTCCCCGCCTTCATCTCTGTGATACGTAGTTTCTAGTATTTTCAGAGAGCTGAAGTTAAACTGCTTGTTTGTTAGATCTTGAAGATTAGTGGAAAGAGTAATGAGGGTATTGAAACTAAACTGAAAATGTCTTGGCCCTGTTTTGCTGCTGGGGCAGAGAGCTCTTGAGGCCCTGATGTCCTCAGCATCACCACAGTGGTGAACACTGCACAGTTTACTTGGTGTTCCCTGCTGGAAATGCCAGGAGATGTCTTTGCATCTGTGCTGACAAGGGAGAAGGCCACTTTGGTAGCCAGCAGAGGTGGTGAAATGGAAGGTCACTGAGGAGCTGGAGAGCTCATCTTTGTGAACAGGTGATCATGACAGCTGAAATCATATGAGCTTTCCTGCGAGCTCAGTCCTTCCTCTGCTGTGCCAGTCTCTCATTGATTCTCTTAGCATGTGTCTTCCTGAGATGCCCTTGGATGTACTTTGGAGCAGGGGATGGCTGGAGCTCTGGTTGCCTTGTGCTAATTGTCCTGGATTTGCTTCTTTCCACAGACGAGTTCAACAATCCTGTTCATTTCACCGTTGATAGTGAGGGAGATCAGGTTGCTGCTGCATGAGCGGCGCCTGCGAATGCTGGCAGAGTGACTTCTGCTCCCTCTGCAAGGAACTGACAGCTGGGACACTCATCAAAACTCTGGGAGCCTTGTTTGTTACATCCTCCAGGTCTGAACTGATTCAAAACGACTCCACAAGACTTGATTGATTCATCTTAGGCAAGCTCAGCCGTGAAGCACTAAATACTTGTCCTGAGACCACCTGTGTCACAGAGCTGCTGACCCAAGCCAGATAATCCATGGGACTGAAGGATTGTCCCAGCCTCCCAGACTCTTCCAGCAGGGTCTTCTGTTGGGTGTCTCATTCCTATACCTTTTCTTATTTATTTCTGGATGTGCTGACCAAAGTCAGCTGTTTGAAACTGACGGTTTTTGGGAGGCTGTCTTCCAATGTATCTTGATGCTCTTTTGTGCTGGTGAAATCATACAGTGCCGTTCGTGGATAGTCCAAAATTTCAGATCACCTTAGCTTTTAGAAAGGGCAGAAATAATTATTTGGGATTTACACTGTCCAGTTGTTTAAAAACTGCTGTTGCTAAATCTCTGCACAGATGGACCTCTGCTATCCCCCATCTATTAACTGTTACATATTCCAGTAGAATCACATGAAGAAGTTACCTCTGTATTTGTTTTTAACATTTTTTAATAATGTTACTAATCTCTGAGAAATGAGATTTCATTATTTTTAACTATTGAAGCAGACAAATAGTGTGCAATACTTTATTGTAATCTCTGAATAAGCCTTAATAGATCCTTTGTGTCTAAAGGATCCTTGAATGGCTTCAGGGATCAGTAATGGGACACAAATACTTTCACTACTTTGTTTATTGAACCGACCAATACTGACCAAAATGGGTGTGAGGTGACCTTCTGAAGGAAACTGGTGTCACTGACTTCATACTTCTTGGGCAATTGCTCATCTCTAGCAAAGAAGGATCAGAAAGGAATTAAAGGAATATAAGGGACCTGGCTGCTCTCAGACAGGGGCTTCCAGAAAGGGACTGCAGCCTACTCATGGAGTAGCATTAATGAGCAACTGCTGCTGTCTCCCCTCATGCTCCTTTGGTTATGGCTGCATAGGGGACCTCAAGCTCCAGGGTTTGGAAGCTCAAGTTGTACCTTGAAGGGAAAGGTAGATGCACGTCTACCTGCAAGCACTGAAAACAAGTGGGTGTGCTTGGTGTGGTGGTGTTTGAGTGCTTTGCAGTACTGGGGTAAGTGGGGTGACCCACTGACACCCCTAACAATTGTTAGTGGTCTAAATGTGATCACTGAGTAACTTTGCAAAAAAATTGTTTTGTGTTTATGCCTTGAGATGTTTCATTGTAATAGGTCTGTGTTAACCTGCAGAACTTGAGAGCAAACACTCTGTCTACCTAGTCAGCAGCGCCTGGATGGAGGTGGGGAGCAGCAAAAGTGTTTGAGCTGAGAAATTGAAACTTCTTAAATGGGAACAGTTGCCTTTTCAAAATGTACATTGATTTTACTTTATTTTTTAATTGATGAATGTCAGTTTTTAGTCATAGGTTGATTGTAACGAGTGGAACATCATTAGTGCCTTACGGTTTTACAGTTTTGAACGGTTGCTTGGTGATTGCTGCTTCTGTAGTTATGTCTCCATGCATAGCTTTGCGTAATGTGGAACTCAGTTGCCCCATTTTATACTTCTTTTGAATCTTTTTCTCTGGGTGGAGGTGATTATTGCATATTTTTGTTAACCCTCAAAATATTTCAGTGCTTGGGAAAATTATGCCATTAAGCTGATATGGAACCTGAGTCCTGTTCTTGACTCCTCTCAGACCCATTCCAATTTTTGCCTGTATAATTAGAGCAGGAGACTGAGAATCTGTCATCCTGTTCTCAGAATTATGCCCTGGGGTTAGTGTTCACATCCCAAGCTACTCATTAGCCCCTGTACAAATAGAATGAAAACTCCCTGAAATTTAGTTCTAAAATTGATGGTGGCACCGTTTGCCCCAGCCACAGTGTCTGAGAATCTCTGGTTTCAAATTCCAACCTGGATGAACTTCTTGGCTGCCTCTCTGGGCAGCAGATAAGCTTCTGATGAAAGTTGGGGTGGGAAAGGGACGTTGCTGGGGTTGGGGGGAGGAGAGGCCAGCCCCTGTAACAAATGGCTTCCTGTAAACAGTTCTGTCCCCTCTTGAGAAGTGTCAGAAGTGATGGAGCACCAAGCCCAGGCCGCCCAGCCCCTGCATCCGAGCAGCTTTGGGGCCAGCCCCAATTAGTGAGGCGTGCCTGAGGCCTCGGGATTGCTGCCGTCCTTGTTGTCCTGGGTTTTCAGTTCTGTGTATGTGGCCAGGGTGCTCTGAAGGAGAAAGGTGTTCAATCTGGTCATGTCTGAACAGACCTCACATGAATAAACATACCTTGACTTGATCTGGGCTAGTTCTTCTGTGTGCTTTATTCCACTCTCCCCAGTGCGGTTCTGCTGAGCATCATCCTCTTCCTCCTCCTCACAGGTCTGGCTCTGGCAGCTGCTTTTCACTCAGCTGCTGTGAGGATGTGAGCCCTGACTAGTGCTGAAACCAAACCCTCATCCCAACCTAAAAGGACACCATGTTCCCAGGGCTGCAGTTTGGCACTCTTCCTGATCATGCTCACAGGAAGTTTTGTGAGAGTTCCCTAACAGAGATGCCCATGGTCTTAAATAAAGGTACCAGACCGTATACTCGGTTGTATTAATTTGTTTCTTTGTTGATCTGCATGTAGAAATCAGGTGTTCTTCCCTTGGAATTAAATGTGCCATGGTGGCTGCAGGCCCTGCTGTGCCTTCTCTCCTGTGACTCGTTCCATTAAACGTGAACCCATGTCTTTGCTTAGCTGTGTTTAAATGGACACAGTGGGGAACGTGGTAATGGTGTTTGTGTTTTATAGTTTATAATAAAATCCAAGTTGAGCACAATACCAGACCACTGGAGAAACTCCTGTGCCTGCATGTTCTGGTCTCTCAACTCCAAGTAGTTTGGTGGTGCTATCATGCTATTCCTCAAGGAAGCTAACAGTTCATGTTTTTACCCCTTTTCTGTCATTTTTTTCACACCTACTTACCAGGAACTTCCCAGCCTACTCTGGAAGTACTCTAAGGAGTAGAGCTTTGCTTGAGTATCTGAAAATGCTAACAGTAGCAAACCCCATCACCACCACTGTGACTGATCTTCAGAGTGGAATGTGTGGTCAAGCAAAAGAGGAGGAATTGCTTAACTTCAGAAGGTCAAAGGAAATGCATAAGCAACTGATCTCTGTTTCAGACTGAATGTGACAGACTGACCAAAATGATATTGAAAGAAAACGTGTGCTTCAGCCCCATGACACATGCCTTTATCAAGGAAGGGCCTTGCAATAGATGCCTTACAAGCACTGCTGCTCTGTCCTGGTTTTCTTGGAAGTCTGGAACCCAAAAGGTATGGATGTCTGCCTAGTAGGTACCACTGTGCTCTCCAAAGCAGGGAGAATTGAGCTGCTCTAAGTGCTGGGCAGCCTTACACAGCATGTGAGCTGCTTGTCCTCACCAAACCCAGGAGAGCAGCTTTCCCTTCTGCAGGAGAGTGGGAGGAGAGAAGCAGCAGTGTGCTTTAGGGGTTGTTTTCTCTCAGAGATAGGAGGAGAAAATATTTTGAGATAGTCCCACAGACCTCTCCAGTACAAGGAGTGGCTGCTTAGGGATGTTTTGGACACACTGCTCTGTCATTTAATTCTCTATCCAGCTGTGTCAAAGTGCTCTGCCAAACCTGTTTGAAATTTCTTCTCCCCCTTCTTCTTTTCTAGGTTCTTCCTAACTGGAATTGTCTACAGGGATGTTTTGGGTTCTTTATTGCAATAGTTTTCTAAGGCACAGCATGCCCACCTTCCTGCATCTTTGTCAAGCCTTATCTAATCCTTTTAGTAAACAGCTTCCTGCTTGCAGGAGCCTGTAAATACAAGCTCTTAGGGCACTGTGTGAGGCTGGAAGGCTGGACTGGGCCTCCCTGTGCTATGTACACACCCATGAAAGCATCTCCCATCCCTGGAAGTGTTTAAGCCCAGGCTGGATAGGCTACCTGGTGCAGTGGAAAGTGTCTCTGCTTACAGAAGGGGAGGTTGGAACTAGGTGAACTTTAAGGCCCTTTCTAACTCAAACCATTTTGTGATTCTATTAAAGCCTCACTGAATGAGAGTTGCTTAGAAGAGTATTTAGTACAAAGATTAATTTAGGCAATTACTGGGGATATTTCTTTTGGTTCTCATGCACTGGTGATGATATTTCTATATCCTTGGATCCTGGGAGTTTTTCTTGAATGTCTGCTTTGACCAGGGCTGCAACAGCATGCAGGTGCAATAGGCAAGTTGGAATCTACTCCTGGAGCAGAGGACAAGCTTTGTTACTCTCTTGTAAAGTTTAAGAGTACTGCCAGGAGAAGAAAGACTGCTGCTGAGAATAGAGAAGTCCAGGTAAGCTGTTTGGGGACAATCTGTTTTGTTTGGGAATAGATTTTGAAGTGGCAGGTGGCAGTTGGTGGACTTCTAGGTGAGTTGGTGAAGTGTGTGTCGTTTTGGTCTTCTTCCCCCATTGTGAAGCAAAGGAAATCCATACAACACCACCTCTTGTCCTTGAGGGCCACATAAGTAGCAATAGAATTCAGAGTGTACCAGTGGAATTACATTGCTAAGGAGGAGATTACTTACATGTGCTAATTAAATCTTCTTTCTTTATAATGCAGTTAGCTAAGTATTGGGGATTTAGGATGGGTTGATTTCTCTGGGCTCCTGGATTCCAACACTAGCTCAGAGAACTCCTACACCAGGACACCTGTGTCCCCACTCTATTCCTGTTTGCCAGATGGGACTGTTTCTAGAAGCTCACCCATCTGCTCTGGGGTGCACGGCAGAGAAAAGGACGTTGGGGTGACAAAAGCTGCTGCTTGCCTGCAGCAAGTGCCAAAGATGACAAAGCAGTTTGGTTTCAGCCCACTGCACTATCCAGCCTGCAGGATGGGAGTGTTTGAAAGGCAGCAGTTTCCTCTTCTTCAGCCACCTTGCTCTCTGCTGTAACTCCTGCATCCTTCTGGGAATGGTAAGGTTTCAGTTCTTCCAGTCAGTAGCAGGTTTGTCCCAGGACTGATAATCAAGTCATGGCAACAAGTAGGGCAGACAGCAACAGCAGCTGTGCTTGTTCCTGTTGAATGCAAAGGAGCTGTTCCATGGGGCTGGACACAAAGGTGGGAGCCCTGCCTGTGAGAGCAGTCCTGTGTCAGCATCAGGGACTCGGGAATCAGCCCATGCCCCTAAAATGTCCAGGCAGTGCCTGTGCAGGGCTGGGACAGCCTCTGCAGAGGAGAGAGTTGTCTCTGTGTGTATCTCTTAATCTCCCAGGCCCATTTTAAAACCCTGTTTTGGTCCTATGTGCTCAGGTGGCATCAGGGCTGGCTTCCTTGAGGGAAGGAGAAAGGGGAACACAGAGCCATGGCTCCAGCAAGCTGGGTGCCAGCCTGGTTATAAGGGAATCTGGCCTTTGCTCCCAGATAGCAAAATCCCAACTGCCTTATGCACCTGGTTCCACAGTACTTCGTCACCTGCTTTGGTCGCTGTTTTGCTCTCAGTTGGATGAGGATCTCTGCCTGTCTTCTCCGACTTTATTGAGGACAATTTTCTCAAGTGCCTTCTCTTCTTTCACAGAAAGGGAACAGGGAGTTGTTTTGGAGGGTTTATCAAAAGACAAGGACTGGGTTTGCTGACTCTTTGCTTTGCTCTTCTCTTCCTAATTCCGCTATTTCACCTCAGTTTACCTGATTGACCTTGGCCATTTTTTCTGTCCCCAGTCTTTTCTTTGCTCCAGCCTTTGTGGTAGCTTGTCTCCAGGACCAGAGGAGGAGACAGTATTTTCTGTGAGAACAAAGTGAGCATTGTTGTAATACTGTTGTAGAGTGGGTGGATGTGATTGCCAACAGATGTATTCCTTCTGCTGGGATGTGGATTAAGGCTCAAGGTGACTTTGTTCCTGCATAAATTCACTGACTTTCCCCAGGGAACTGAAGGGGCAGGACTGGGAGGGGAGAACTGTGATAAATGAAAATGTGGGAAGGAAATGCACTTCCATAGGTCACTAAGAACAAATGTGTGCTCTGTGAGGAGCTCTCACCATTGCTTAAGGTACCACTCAGTGGTTAAAAAACCCAGGAGGATGTTTAGCTGAGAAGTTGAGCTTGGCTCCCTGCAGGCTGCTCTCCCGGTGTAATTGCCTGGGTAAGTGGATTAGCGAGCAGCAGCGTGGCTTGTTCGGGGTTAGGCAGGCTCTGAGGGAGCCAGCAGAGCCCTGTCCCTCACACAAGACGCAGGCAGCGCTTGCTGCGGGAGGAGGCAGCGTTGCTCCCTTCCAGTCCGAAAGAGCTGTGGCTGATGGTTGGTTGTCATCGCAGGGGCTTGCTGGGAAGGGTCCCATGGAAACAGTTCCTTTCAGAGCTATCACTTGTCCTTATCTGCCACAAGGTGGGTATGGTGACAGCAAATCACATCTTGGGACACTTCTTTGCCTTTGTTGCCATGGGAATCGGTGTCTTCCACAGCTTTGTCTTCTGTGAAAAAAAAAAGAGTATTGTTACTCCCCTGGCTTGCCCACCAAAATATGCTGAGGATGGGAGGGGGGTTGTGGTCAGCCACAGAGCACCAGGAGAAAACCTCAGTGCTGGGGGCAGGCTGCAAGGTCACTTTGTTTAAACTCTCACCCAGCCATGCACGTCCCTCTGCAGTAGTTGCCACACCTGTGCTGTGGGGTGGAGATGCAGAGCACAAAGTGAAGTGCACTGGCCCAGGTGGCCCTGCCCCACCAGCCCTGGGTGTCAGATCCTATCAGACTTTGCCAAACTAACAGGGTTGGGACCTGCCCTTGCATCTGCTCCATGGTTAGGCAGAAGAATCTGGGTTGTGTGCGACATGCCAAAACATGACATTGGTTGAAAAGCCTAGGATGGCCCAGAGATTCAAACACAGGAACTCAGGTGCAATCACCTGGCTTTGTGGGAGTTGTAGGGTATGGACAGAGGTGGACCAGATTTGTAGGAAAGCTGCTGTATTTTGTTTCCCTTCCTGGGTGACTGAGTAACCCCAGCAGGAATGTGAGAGCCATGCAGGTGGTGCTTCTTTCATAACCAGGAGGTGAAGGCACTGCAGAGCCACTGAGGGGAACCCAAGGATTTGCCACAAAGCAGGATCCCAGCTGGGTTCCTAACCCAGGATCTGCATCTCTCTTGTGCTACAGTTCATGATCAAGCCCTTTTGAGTGTGGTAGGGAGCTCCCTGTGTTTGTACCATACATCTCATCCCTTCTTCCCAGCCCACGCTTGTGCCATTTCTTTAGAATTGCAACTGATCTTTATTTTAGTTACACTTCTAGTGTGGATTCCAATACTCATTTAAAAGGTGTCTATTTACCCAAAACTCCTACGTAATACAGTGGTGGTGTTATTTCCCCAGTACTGAGGAACTGAGTCAGAGGAAGGCTAAATGACACATCTGAGGTTACCCAAAGGGGCTGAGTGCTGCTGGGAACCACATCTGGAAGTTCCTCTCACTGTTGCCAGAGCCCTCACCCTTTTCTTATGTGGCACTGGATGTGGGGCATCGCCCTGCTCTGCCCCAGCCCTTTCATCTCAGCCTGGGCCCTTGGACTCTGAAATGAGCCATAAATACAATCAACCTCTTTTAAGGGGAAGGAGTGATTTATCTCAAGCTCTAAACTTTTGGCAGTGGAATTAAAAGTAG
This sequence comes from Horornis vulcanius, assembly GCA_013401035.1. Classification (NCBI taxonomy): domain Eukaryota; kingdom Metazoa; phylum Chordata; class Aves; order Passeriformes; family Scotocercidae; genus Horornis; species Horornis vulcanius. The sequence continues at coordinate 29,471 of VZUA01101296.1, forward strand.
CATTTGAACTAGTCTGTGCAAAAAAAACCCCACAATCACAATGCAGTGCTTTTGCTTAGACATTGATGTTTGTTTGCTTGCTTCATGTTATGCAAAGATACTTTTTAATGTTCAGCCATTCAAACTAGAAGTGGTTAAATGTAGAAATATAAATAAGAACTGTGAAAGTTCTGCAGCAGCAGGAAAATACTATAGGTGTTTAACCTGGGATGGAAAGGAAACACAATTTTCACCAAAGTGTGTTTTTAAATATATATATAAATACGCTAAAAAAATACCTGTGTAATAAGGTGGCTTAAGGAAG
>VZUA01101301.1:1577-12693 GCA_013401035.1 Horornis vulcanius
AAGACAAAGCTGAAGATACATTGTCCATTAAGGAGCATTAGTTACCAAAACTAAAAGATGAGTAAATGTTTTCCTCTCTGTAAAGAAAGAGCATCAGACAGTTAACTCTGCAGATTAGATACCCTTGTCCATGCTGAACCGTTCAGTAGTAAACAAAGAAAAAAGAGCTGGGATGGTGTCTTGTCTGAAAATCTTTATTAAATAGATAAACACAAAAACATTTACACAGGCTTATAGCTCTCCAGGCACTCTGTAGAAGTCTCAACTCATGACCTGGTAAAAAAACCCACAAAATCTGTAAACCCAGTTTCCCTACCAGAGTGTGTTGTGGGCCACATGCAGTGGCCAAGTTCCCTCATGTAGTGCCTTAGTTCCATGGTGTGTTTAACTGAGGAGTACTGTGCTGGATCATCTCCATCTGCACCAGCATAAGCATGGAAGAGGTGGTTCAGGATCCTGGCTCAGGTACCAGCTCCCAACTGCTTATGTGGTATAGTTTTCACCCAGATTTATTCCTTTATCGGTTCCATCACAAAGCCACACGAGCGCAAGTGACTGGAGAAGCAGAAGAATGAGAGTGAAGGGCCAAGGATCAGGCTGGGAAGGAGGGTGAAACTGCTTCTTCTGGAGGATTAGTGTTGTTTTATACTTACACAGCAATAACAAGAGCCAATGGGAAAGGAAGGGAGACAGAAGGCAATGGCAGGAATTAACTCAAATCTTGACATCCACCTTGTTCAAAGATCATCTATCCCTATTACTCCCTGAAACCAGTCCTCTCTCATAAAGGGGAAATAAGGAAGGGTCTTTACTGAGCACCTTGGTAATTAAAGACCTCGAACACTGAAGCGCCTGCCTTGCCTAATACAATTTGACCAAACACATCCTCTTATAGTCTTACTGGTAGGATGATTCCTCCTCTCCACGTGTTGTAACTGAGGTAGGGTTGAAAGAAGGAGTAGGTGAAATCTGAAACATAGTGACTAAGGTAATTGCTGCAACTGAAATTTAAAGAGTTCCTGCGCAACTCCAATTGATACTTTGAATAGAATAATTTAACATTAATTAGAGAAAGAATGAACAGCACAGTACTTCTACGTTCATGTCAATGCCTGTACTAGAAAGATATTAGGTCATGTTGTTTCGGGTTCACTTTGGGATGTTTCCATGCAAAACAGAACTGCCTGACTCAGAGAGAACTGTGCAGTAGCTAGAGCATTTCATTTGCAGAAAGATGCATGCTCAGACAGAAAAGACATTTGAGGCCCAGAATGGGACTTCTAGGTGTAACATCAGGCAGAAGATGCAGCAGGTGTCCTCAGCCTTCTCATCCACAGTGCATTAGGCTGCACATGAAATCAAAGGTGGTTGCTGGCCAGCTCCACATCCTGACAGGCCTGACACGTGAGCAATATGAGGAATCACTCACTGCTGTCAAGACAGGAACAGCTTTCCCAGGTTTCAGATGCAGACTTAGAAGCACATCCATATTGGGAGTATTAATAGAACAATCTGTGTGGAGCATCAGATGCCCATGGAAATCTAGATAACTGGTCAGACGTTCATAGAATCATAGAATGGTTTGGGTTGGAAGGGACTTTGAAAGGCCATCTAGTCCAACCTCCCTGCAATGAGCAGGGACATCTTCAACTAGATTAGGTTGCTCAGATTCCCATCCAATCTAACCTTCAAGGTTTGCAGGGATGGGACATCTACCATCTCTTGTGGGCAAGCTGTTATAATGTTTCCCCACTCTCACTGTAAAACAAACTTTTCTTATATCTAGTCTGAATCTACCCTCTTTTAGTAGCCCTATTGCTACAGGTCCTGACAAAAAGTTTTTCCCATCTGGAACAGGCTGGCCATGATGGAAGTGGTTAAGTCACCATCCCTGGAAGTATTTGAATAGACGTAGATGTGGAGCTTGAAGACATGTTTCAGTGGAGGACTTGGGAGTGTCAGTCCAGCCACTAACCTAGCACACTAAACATATGAAACTTGAGAAGCCCAGGATTAAGTTTAAAATTCCAAAATTCTCAGTATGCTCATAATCTGCAGAGCCTTAGTAAGATGCACAACTTTATCCTTAAGCTCATGTCCTAACACTACAGTTGTAATCATTTAATTAACAAAATAGTTACATTTTGAAGACTGTTACTGAAATTATTTTTTTTTCTGTTCATGGTATCACTTTCAAGTCTGTTAAAAGCTGATTGGCACACCTCCCTCAAATCCTGGGTTTTCCTGCAGAACCTGCCCTGCTACTTGACATTATTATACATACCTGAACAATATGTACCTGCTAATTAGATGAGTTGTTTGTGGTATAACTTTGAGACCAAGGCAACGGAACAGGGAAGAAATTCTCAGGGCTAGTAATAAATGTTTGCAAATTATAACATACAGCTTTTTCATTGAATAGGATGTGAAATATTTTGAGAATTTGTTGTATTTTAATGTCTCAAAGTATACTAGGAATAGGACAAATGAGACTTCTGTCCATGTTAACATGCTGCCAGAAATACAAGCTTCTCCCATTGAGATTCACTAGCAATGATAAATAAAAGGAAAACTAAACTCAGATGGGCAATGAATTAAGTATTAAACAAATGAATAACCATCCTGTCAGAATAATTCTCTCCACTGTGATAAGTTCGGTCAAAGTTTTACATAATCCAAAAAATTATATCTGATTATGGCAGTCAGACACTATCAGCATTCAAAGAAAGTTAAGCACATGGTATCTAGACATCAAAATGTAAAATTTTGATTTATGATTGAAAACCAAAGTAGTGAGCAGATTGAGTTACACACTACATTCATATGATTCAGCTTTGACTTTTTTTTTTTTAATACTGTGCATTTTTAGGGCAGTGCTCTTCGGTTTTATTTTAGTACTTGCATAAAATTCATGTGGATCTCTAATGCCATTAGTGAGCTGGAAGACAATGCTGATGGTAGCTGACAAAATGGGGAAAATAAATGAAATACCCCTATTTGCTAGCAACCCCCTCTCACTTCTAGAGAAAGAAAAAATGCCCCCTCCATTCCAATGAAGAGCAATGTCCGACAAACGTTCCATAAAAACCTCATCAGATCTGTGGAACAAAAAATACACACACACACAAACTCTCAAAAGTCAAAATCCCCATTGTTTTACAGTGAACATGTTAATTCACAAACACCTTTGCCTGCCAAGATGACTCCAAATAGAAACTTGCCTGAAGAAAGCAAAGTGATCCCCCCAGAAATCAACTAGGTTTACACTTACTACCAGCTAAAATGGCTGGAGAGGCACGTCAGCACTACAAACAAGGCATCTTGCCAAAAGACATTCTATATGTATGTTTTACAGTATTCCATAGTTCAAGTTATTTTGCAGGTTTGTATGTGAGCATGAAAGCTAGAAAAATAGCTTTGAAACCTCTGACCTCTGTTCAAAGTTGAGATTTTCCCTTAACGACTTCACCAAAACTTTTATTTTCCACTCCCTATAGCCTTTAGGTAATTTTCTGGTTTGGGTTGGGTTTTTTTTTCCCTTTAGGTAGTCTTTTGGATTTGTTTGTTTGTTGTTGTTGGGGTTTTTTGTTTGTTTTATTGGGGTTTTTTGTGAGTTTCCTTGGGGGTTTTTTGTTTGTTTGTTTTTGTGTGGTTGGGGTTTTGTTTGTTTGGGTTTTGGTGTTTTTTTCAGGTTTTTTTTTTTCTGCTCTTTGCTAAACAGTCGCACTGGTACTGCCACCGCGGGACCTATCTATCCCGAACAATGAATCAGCAGAAGAAGAAGAAGAAAAAAAAAATCACTAAGTAAATGTTTGCACATCGGTTATTTGAGTAAAGGAAGCTCAGAGATGACCTTACTGCTCGCTACAGCCGTCTGACTGGAGGGTGTAGCCAGGTGGGGGTCGGCCTCTCCTCGCAGGCAACCTGCGACAGGAGAGGAAACGGGCTCAAGACGCCTGTGTGCCACAGGAGGTTGTTTGGATACGAGGAAGAAATTCGTCACAGAAAGCGTGAACAGATATTGGAATATGCTGCCCAGGGAAATAGCGGAGTCACCGTCCCTGGAGGTGTTTAAGGAAAGGCTGGACTTTGCACTCGGGGCCATGGTCTTGTTGACATGGTGGCGTTCGGTCATAGCTAGGACTTGACCCAAGGGCTCTTTTCCAACCTAAGTGATTCCGTAATTCCGTTTTCGATTCGGAGGACCCCGCGCACCCCGACACCCCCGCGCACCCCGACACTGCCGCGGGCAAATCCGGAAGCCGCAGCCCGGGACCGGTGGGGAGCCCTGTGGCGGGTCCGGCCCCGCGGAGGCCGCAGAGCCCCTCCCGCGGAGAGCAGCGCTGGAAGGTGCCCTCGGCTCCCGCCGCCGCCGTACGTGGCCGCCACAGCCCCGGCGCGTGGAACACGTCCCTTCCGTGATTGGCTGTCTCCATAGCAAGCCCCGCCCTCCTCAGCGCTCTATTGGTCAGTTCAGCTCCTATGCCGCTCGCGCCTCGGGCCGCGAGGGGGTGCGTGTCCCCGCGGGCCGGTGAGGCGGCACCGCGCATGCGCCGTCCTCCAGTGGCCTCTCGCAGCCTGTCCCCCCCGCCCCACCGGCCCCGCGCCCCGGTCTCGCGCCATGGCGGGCGCCGCCGCGGAGCCTTTCCNCTTTCCCGTTCCACGGGCTCCTGCCCAAGAAGGAGACCGGCGCCGCCGCCTTCCTCGCCCGCTTCCCCGACTTCGACGGGCGGGGGGTTCTGCTGGCCGTGCTGGACACCGGCGTGGACCCTGGGGCCCCCGGCATGCAGGTAGAGCGGGGCTGCGGCGGCCCTGGGTCACGGCCGTGGCCCGCGAGGAGCTCCCGGGTCCCGCCTGACCGACTTCGGGAAGACGGGGACGAGTACGGGGGCGGCCATGGCACTCGGGCGGCCCGAGCCAGCGGCGGCGGCGAGAGCAGGGGAGGCCCCGGAGGGCTGTCGCGGGGACTGTCCCTGTCGCGGGGACTGTCCCTGTCGCGGGGATTCGTGGCTGTGTGTTCGCTCACGGTTCCCGCCCAGCACGCGTGAGCGGGGGCTCGGGTGCGGGAGGGCGGGGAGATGCCGTAGCCAGGGACTTCTCACCGGTCACTCCGGGTGCTTCTGTGAGGATCCTCCTCCTAAGCCGTCCACAGGCGTGTTATGGCACTTAAATCTCTTGGGCTGCCTTCTCTCACATAGAGCTCATTACAAAAGAACGCTTTGTGTTTTTGTTAAACCTTAACGTGACTTCGGCAGTAGGTAGCTCGAGGCTACACACAGCCGCCTAGGTCTTTTACATGAAAAGTGTATTTCTGGCACAATTTGCATACCCGTCTTTCTCTTTTTATTTCTCATGCGTTTTATTGCAGTAACAGTCTGTATCAAATTCTATTCTGCCAGCTCTTTTTTTTTTTTTTTTTTTTTTTTTTTTTTTTAAATCTGCCAGCTTTGTGTCTCCATATCGGTTTTGTGAATTTCTGAGTGTGATGTCAGTTTGGGCATTTATCAGCACTTATTTGTTTTAACCCTTGTCTCTTAACATTTCTTTATCTTGTAAGTTTGCATTTGGCCTTTTGTGTCGCTGCTGCTTTTGGTTTCTTGTCAACATGTTTTATCTGAGTGATGGCAGAAGAGTCCGTGGAAGAGTAATTCTGAGTTGTATACAACTCACTTGGACGCTGAATCCTTTGTTTTGTTTTGACTAAGCAGGGTTTGTGTTGGTTTCTACCCTTTCTTTGGTGTAGAATTAACTCCTAAGTGACCTCATTCGGGGACCTGACCCTGGCAGATCTTTAGTTCCGTGTTCTGAAATGACTCCTTGTGGGATTCGTTTAAACTAGAGGATGACTTAAGAGGACAGGTTGGGTGGAAGAAAGGAGTGGACAACTGTAACTTTGATTTAAGCTGAAATGAAGCTGGTACTTTTGTCAAGAAGTTGTGGGTAAGTGGAAGAGTAATTGGTAAACTTAATGAAAGCTTGCCAAAAGGAAAGCATGATAATACCGTGGACAGAGCAGAAAGTAATGGAAGACAGTTAGGGAGATGTGAATGTAAATTGAATGATGTGCATAGTTCTGAAGTTTCACATATGAAAGCAAAAACCCCTTGGTTTCTAGAGGTTATGAATGAGTAGTGGTCAACAGCAACAACAAAACCCCAATATGAATTTATTAGCAGTAGTGGGAAGCTTTGTTCTGATATTGGTAACCCATGGCTCATAAGGGGTATTTATAAAGCATCATGATCTCTGTGTTGACCATATCAGTTTTCTCTAACCTATTTTGTCCTCACACAGGATAAAATTTCAGGTAGTGCAGTAAAAGATTTGTAAAAGAAGTAAGAGATTTGGAGGGCACAGTGTGGAATTCATGTTGCAGTGGGTGAGAGAAGTAAGTTTACAGGATGGACCTGGGTTAAGGGGCTTGATAAACTACTTGGGGAGTCTTACTGCACAGGGAGTTATAAAGGAGGCATAGGCAGCACCCAGTCTAGAATAGCTTTGTAGGTGTTTTTTCAGCAAGAGAATGTCCTCACACTCTGGAGTACTTCCCAGTTTACATTTTGCCTGGATGCAATGAATCAGTGTCTTGGGCACAGGCAGTGACGCAGCACAGCTGTACTGCAAGAAGTAGTTTCTAACCTTGGGACAATTTGGGGGATTTTTTTTTTTAATACCCTGTCTTTGCTGCTGCTGATGCTTTTTCTTACTGTCAGTCTTCTTGTCAGTTCCTGGCCTGGCATAGAATTAGCTCTGTAAGAGTTGAATCAGTTGCTTAGAGGGGAGAGGAGACATTATCTATAGCAAGGTTATTAGGTGTTACAGCTTTGAGTTCTGACAGTATGACAATAATTATTACAGGCTAAAATGAGCTACCCTATTTTGAATATAGTGGAGTTCTTAGTCAAAACAAAGCAGTTAATTTCTTTCCTGCTCCCTAGTGTTTCATTCCTGGGTAGGGTTTCTTTGCTTGTTGATTCTGTGACTTGGTTTGTAAACATTGATAGCACTGTTTGTTCCCTTTTCAAGGGACAGAAAGATTTGGGGACAGAGTTTAACGGGGAAATACCATTATGTTTCTATTCTTCCCTGGATGCTCGCTGCTATAGAGAGAATAGTTGTTAAGCTTAACAAACCTTATTAGATTTGTTGCCTGTGACAACACATAAAGCATTAATCTAGCTTGTACTTATTTTCCTTTTCTTTATGAATCTTTTGTAACCAGTGCCCTCTAGGGAATTCCTTTCACCTCTTCTTCCATTGCTTTTCCACCAGTTTACACCAACTATAAAGATTGGTTTGTCTGCTTCTTTCATGTGAGTTTTTTTCCCTTTTCAGTTCTCTTGGTAGGATGTATTTCCTACTGTCTGCCAAGTCATGGTTTGTAATTCCTCATTAAGGCACAGTGACTGATGAAATTTTAGGTGTGTTTAATGGAGTGTTGTGGTTGTATATGTACAGTCTTTGCTCAGCCCCACCCTGTCCTTTCCCTGTTCCTATTGTGGCTTCTTATGTTTCATGATAGGTAAGTGAATTTCACTTCTTGCAAATTTATTTATTTTGTGAAGTGGCATTTGGAATTATTATTTGCTAGCACTAACTTGTACTTTTATGTGACAACTTTTTAGCAGTAGCAGCTAGTTTGGTTTTGCTTGCTTTTCAGTACTGAATTGAAAAAAATTACCTTGGAAATTATTTTATCTATGATGATGATCAGCTGTCCCGTGACCAAAGTGCTGAAGAACTTGTTCATCTCTTGTGGCAGCAGTAGGTGTCAGTTGGAGTCAGTGATTGTATAGGCTGGCAAAAGCATGCTTAAATGCATCTGGCTTTCCCTTTTCTGTTGTCATTGTCATAGATACTGGTGCTCCTCTACTTCTGTTATGACTGATCAGTTGTCAGGATTATGCACATAGATTAGTTTTAGTGTTCTCAGTCTAAGTTATCTGCTTTGCAAAGTCAGAACTAACATGTAAGTAGGATTTTCAAACTTCAAGCGGAAATGTATAAATAGCAAAGCAGTTTTCAGTTTTAAACCACTGATTTGTTTTTCAAATGCCTGTAGGCAAGCCATGATAATTAAGGCAGGATTGGGGATTTTTTGTCCTAAATACAGTATAAAATATTTTTAGTTGTATAAAAATTCTCTTTTTTAAAATTTTAATGCAAAAGGTACTAAAATGTACCTTCTGTCTGTAAGCAATTCATTACTTCAGGACTCTTCTGTTCATGTAAGGGAATTGATCAATCTCACTTGATTATTTTTTATTATAATTTTGAACTCAGAATTACAAAATTTGCAAAAGAAAACTGAGCTGAACTCTTGAGTTTCACTCTGGCGTTGCTGCTGGTGGGCAGTGTGCCGAAGAGCAGGCAGCAGGAGCTGCCATATCGGTTACTTGCACTAAATTACTGTGAACCTGTCTGGATTGCTGCTGTTAGGAATTGAGCCTTAGACCTTCTGAAACTCTGAGTTTCCTATGTCTGACTGAAAGACTCTGATTTGTTGGTTCTGGCCGTACAAACTCCCGTGCATGTGTGGGCCTGCTAGGTTTCAGCTAGGAGGCAAAGAGCTGTAGAGTGTAGGAGTTGAACCTTGTCTTTCGGGCAAGGAAACAACTTCTAAAACTTCCCAAGCTTTCTGCAGCATAAATCTCTGTTCTGGCCACCTGTTGCTGTATAACTTGCCTCCTTCAAACAAGTCACCTTGGATTACATTTTCATTCTTGTACTTTGATCACTGAATAGTTGACTTTGAGTAAAGGCATATTGAAAAATATCCAGTGCTGATAATCTGAGGTTTGGCTTTCAGTCGCTTTAGTATTGGAACAGCTCTTGACTTTTGTATAAATTGCAGCCAACATTGAAGGCATTATTTACAAATGCTTGAAAAGTATATGGTTTAGTGCCTACACACTGTTCCCCAAGTAAATTTTCACTACTGTGTAACTGTCATTCAGTTAATGTTTTACCAGGTTAAGATGCTCTAAAGATTTTCTTCAGTCAACTTGAATTTCTTTGAACAGAGTAGATGTTGGTTTTTGCCATGAAAGTTCTTGCTTAGCAAGCCAGTTCAAAAGCAGTATTTGTTACCTTCTGGGAAATGAAATTGATGCTGTTTTTATGATTGCTATGGGTTTAGAATATTTGGGGTTGGTTCTTTTTTTTTTTTTTTTTTNGGTATTGCTCTTTACTTGTCTGGGTTGGTTTTTTGTTGTTGAGTTTTTGGGAGGTTGTTTTTTGGGTTGTATGGGTTTTGGCGGGGTTTTTGTTTGTTGTTTGGTTTTTTTAAGCCATGAGAATTTGAGACCATGGAGGTATCTATCCTTGTTTGCTGAGATGTGATAACCTGACTCTTGTCCTTTTGGCAGCATCAGAATGACTTTTATGAAAGAGTTTGAATGTGTTGGTAGCTTCCAGTAGCTGAATTCACAATTTCAGAGCATTATTGCAACAAAACTACCTTCCAGCCTTATTTCTAAAATCAAAACTATTGATAGAGAATAAAGGCAGAATGAATTGGAAGGGACCTTGAAAGGCCATGTAGTCCAACCTCCCTGCAAGGAGCAGGGACATATTCAACTAGATCAGATTGCTCAGAACCCCATGTAACCTGACCTTGAATGTTTCCAGGGATGGGGCATCCACCACCTCTCTGGGCAACCTGTTTCCAGTGTTTTACTGTTCTCACAGTGAAAAGTTTCTTCCTTATAATTAGTCTGATAATCTCCTTTAGTTTAAAGCCATTCTTCCTTGTCCTGTCACTGCCTGTGTCATATAAAAAGTTGCTTCCAGGTTTCTTATAGCCACTCTTTAGGTCCTGGGAGGCTCCTATTAATGTCTTTGCAGACTCCTTGTAGAAATATTGGTTGTATATACCCATAGCTGCTAACAGTTCAAATGGATTAAAACTCAAAGCAGAATCTTTGAAACAGGAAGAATAAGGTAATAGTAACTTGTGTTCCTTTTAGGTTCCATTAAGCTCAGTTAAGAGACTCCAGCCTGTGAGAGCTTGTTCTTCAGGACCTTTCATTTTCTTACTTGTGACTCATTACTATTAAATTTGTCCAGAATGAGGGGTCAGAAGCAACACAGCAAATAATATGAAAAATAGTTCATGCAAATATGTTTTTTTTGCAAATTTAGGCTTGGTTTTAAATTGAGGCTGTCTGTAGCTTGTTGATAGTGTTTTCACTTGTTTCTCTTCTAAATCCTTACTAGAAGTGAGTGGACTTGTATGAACCAGAAAGATGGACAAGTTGGTCTTAGTTATTTGAAAATTTATCTTGAGTTCAAGTTGGTTTTATGTCATTCAGTTAAAGGTTGGGTGTCTACTTGATTTTTTGAACACACAATGGTTTGTGTGCTAAAGGGTAATCAAGTATATTTTCAAAATCTCTGTGCTCATATTTTCAGATTACAACTGATGGGAAACCAAAGATAATTGATATAATTGACACTACAGGCAGTGGTGATGTAACTACATGTACCATTGCAGAACCTAAAGATGGAGAAATTACTGGTCTTTCTGGAAGAAATTTAAGGGTGAGTATTTGGTGGTACAGAGATACCACTGGACATCATCATCTTTGCTTAATTTAGCACCTGTTTTGTTTTTTACAGAATTTACTTCCTTTTAACCAGATGTTGTGGTTTAAACCCAGCTGGCAGCTAAGCACCATAGAGCTTCTCACTCAGCCTTCCCCCAGCAATATGGGGAGAAGAGAATCAGAAAGGTGAAATTGAGAAAACTTATATGTTGAGATAAAGTCGGTTTAATAGGTAAAACAAAAGCCTGGCATGCAAGCAAAGGCAAACAAGGGATCCATTCACCATTTCCCATAGGCAAGCAGATGTTCACCCATCTCCAGGAAATGACTTGAATATAAACGCCATCACTCTAAACGACCCCCCTTCTTCCTTCTTTCCCCAGCTTTATATGCTGACCATGATGCCATGTGGTATGGAATATCCCTGTGGTCAGCTGCAATCAATTGCCCCAGCTATGTCCAGTCCCAAATCCTTGTGCATCTCCAGCCTGCTCACTATTTGGGATGGGTGAGAGAAAAAGCCTGGAGGAGAGAAAAAGCCTTGACTCTGTGCAAGCACTGCCCAGCAA
>VZUA01101302.1:3677-18978 GCA_013401035.1 Horornis vulcanius
TTTTTTGCTATTTCTTGGTCACTGTAACCACGGGTAGCATTTGTTGTTCAAACCTATGGTATGTTTTTCACTGATTGCCTTTTTAAAAGACACCTGTTCTTAGAACTTGGTCTTACTTTTACTGCCGGTATCTTTACCATGAGAGTTCAAAGGGAAAGGCTGCTACATTTAAAATAGCTCATCTTCAAGTGGCACGAAGCCACCATGTGACAGTATCTGATTGAAAAAAGGAGCCTTTGTCCTCATGGCAAGGCTTGTACCCGGTGGAGGCCTGGGTGGAATGTGGGGCTATGTTGTTCTAGCTGTGGGATCTGCTGCCAGCAATGTCCCACATGGGTTAGCTGCTCCACACAGCTGTTTTCCTCTGGGTGAACAGGGACAAATCCTGACCTTCACAGCCAGGTGTAATTGAGGGAGCATAACCCAGAAGGGCTAAGCAACATGCTCCAAGGCTTGTGCAAACCTAAGGAGCTATTACCAGTCAGTGGATAAGATGACACATTATCCTAAAATCTGTGTCTTTGCATTCAGGATATTTTTTCCCATCAGTATCTCCTTTGTTGTTTTTTTTTCAGTCAGCAGCCTCTTTCTTTCTCAGATGTCACTCTCTTTCTTTTTCAGACAGATCAGCAATGTGGTTTTGAGGCAAATATCCAGTTTTTATTTACTGCTCTTTGATTCATAGCCAGAGCATTCTCAGAGTACATGCACCTGGAATCCCTTTCAGTGAATCAGCATGGGAAGATGCACTCTAGGAGCATGCCTAATTTGCTGCAGTTGTTGATGGATGCTGACTTGATGGGACCAGACTAGAGCTAGTCCAAAGCCAGTTCTCTGAAATGCAAATAGTGTGCGTCTTGCATCCTCACTACTAATTTCTTTGCCCTACAGATGTGCTCCTGCTTGCTAATGTGGTGACAGCAGTAGAAAGTCACAGCCCACAGCAAGCCTGGTTTCACTGTATGAAGAGATTGGGAGACACAGTCACTGACAGGGGAAAAATAAAATTCATCAGGGCTAAAAACAGCTAGGACACAAATAATTTATTTTGCAAAATGATGGAGCAAATACCTACAGGTCTCTGTGGCCACCATCAGGTCACCCAAGGACGTCATAGTTCCCAAGGTATTATCCTACTATTTCAGGACTCCAGTAGTAGCTAAACCAAGCCATTCTCTGTAAGAGTGCCTTTGTGTTTGGACTTCAACAGCACAGATCTAATCAGTGACTCTGGGATCAAACCAGGTCCTTTGTTGGCATAAAAGGGACAGACACTTTGCTCTGGAACAAACCTTTGTGTGCTGTCCTTTTGGGCTGCAAGTCAGAGCATGGTCTTTGATAGTGTTAGATCTGTTCTCAGGAAGTATTTTTCATCCAGGCTTCAGTATTTTGTGTTTTATTTCTATAATTGTAACTTGTGACTGTAACACCAGACAGGTCTCCCTGTTTGAAACAAAAGGATGACAAAAATACTGGCATCCCTCTGTGCAGACAAGCCAGATGCCCTTCAGAAGCAGCAAAAAGTATTATTGTACTTTTTCTTCCTGATCTCCTTCAAGCACCTGTGGGAGTTCACCAGAGGCATCAGCAATAACAAAGAATCCTTAGAATGAACTACAACAGCCAAGGAGACTTTTTGCTTGATCACAAATGGAGCCAGAAGATGAATTTCAGAGAGAAGAGCAGGAAGGAAGCTGTGAGAAGTTTCATAATTTATTAGAGATGAGCTGGCTACAAGAGTGAGTCAAGAGTCAGGCAAAGTAAAAAGGGTCAAGAATGAGAACAAACACATCCTGGGAAGCAGCTGCAAGCTGGGGAATATGATACAGTGTTATTACAAAGCTACTAATAGAGCTGATTTGTGACTTTCTGGCCTGACCTCCAGATCAATAGTGTACATCAAGTGTCAGGAACTAGATTCAATCATCTGTGAGTCAAAATGCCCCTCTCTGGAGAGTGAAGTAGTAAACAAATAGGAATTAAGCTGTGGTTTCTGTCTGTCTAGATGCAGGTCCATCTATGGACAGAGTATTAATCAGTCGATACATAACTAAATACATGTGGGAGATTGGTGGTGACCCGTATGAAGATCTGTGTGTTTATGTTTATGAGTCTGATAGAAGAATCTTTTATAGAAATACATGTGTTGGATTGGGTTTGCATAGCCAAGCTTTTGGTAGCATGGGGGCTACAGAGCTGGCTTCTGAGAGAGGCTGCTGGAAGCTTCCTCCCTGTCCAGCAGAGCCAGCCCCTGGCAATCCAGAGACAGAAGTGTCACTGGACAAGGCTGGGCCAAATACAAATGGAGGTAACACCTCTGTGATAGCATGTTTTAGAAACAGAGGGGGAAAAAAAGTGATTGCAAAGTTGTAATTGTGGCCAGAGAAGAGCAGGATGAGGACACGGGAGAGGAACAGCCTTGCAGGCACCAAGGGCAGTGCAGAAGGAGGGGGAGGAGGTTCTTCAGGCTCTGGAGCTGAGATTCCTCTGCAGCCCATTGTGCAGCCCATGGGGAGGCAGCAGTGCCCCTGCATCCCATGGGAGATCCACAGGGATGCAGATTTCCCACTGCACACCAGAGCAGGGGGATGCCTGAGAGGAGGCTGTGACCCTGTGGGAGGCTCATAGAGAAAGTAGCCCACACTGGAGCAGCCTCTCCATGGTGAAGAACCCCATGGAAGAGTGACCCACGCTGCAGCAGTTGGGCAGAACCGTTGCCCAGGGGATGGACTGATGCTGCAGTCATGCTAGAACTTCATTTTTATACATATTTATTTATACAGTCAGATTGGATGGGACTCTGATCAACCTGACACAGTTGAGGATGTCCCAGCTCATTGCAGAGGGGTTGGACTGGCTGACCTTTAAAGATCCCTCCCAACCCAAACTATGCTACGATTCTGCTTACGGATATGTTTACATACACATGAATGTTTTTGTTTTGTCCTTTGAGACTTTGTAACAACTAGCTTGCTTTGTAATTAGCTTGAAACCTGACCAATAACAAGGGCTATTGGAATATTTTTGAATACCAAATTGGTATTGTGTCATGTCTTATCAAGAGTTTTGAAATCTAGCCCAGATTTCACTGGACAATTTGTCAGATCCTGGATATCTCGGCTGCTTTCCAGGCTGCTGCAGAAGGAACCTTGCTCACCAGATCAGCTCAGCATGTTGGGCTATTCTCTGAGATGATACTTGCAGTTAGTTTCTGGCCAGGCCTGTGGGAGCATATCAACAGCAGTCAAACTCTTTGATCTATTTTTCACACCAAAGCCATAATGCCAGCATTCATCTTAATTTGCTGGCTTAGACATTCGGAGGAAAATAAAATAGGTCCATGCTGCTTGATGTGAACAGGCTTCAGATGAGCAGTAAGAAATCAGGAACTTGGATAGTCACAGCTAAACATCATTTAACTCCAGCTGTACTAAGACCCACATATGTGGAACAGTTTTACTTCCCAACACAGACCTTAGTTTGGGATTCCCTTGAGACAGAAGTTTACATTGGTGAGGGTGCAGGGTAGGGAAGGTAAGGTCTGCCCTAGAAGTCCTGTTTAATATAAGATACCTAAGATCACAAACAATTTCTCTGGAATCAGGTCTGGGGTGAAGTAGCTGAAATTGTATTTAGATTCCTGAAAAACACCCTTGAGGTTAAGGATATAGAAAGCAGGGCACCAACCAAGCATCTGAGGGGTCGGATAGAGAAAATAAACCAGGTAAGAGCATCTGTGATCTTTCATCTTGTTACTGGCAGATCTTTAAAGCTGCCTCTGAAGTCGGTGCTACAAGCTCCTGCCTGGAGTCTTTTATCTAAAAGCTCAAAATTTTGTTTGCAGGACCACCAAAGCTGTGAGAGACTCATAAGCCCTTGGGAGGCTTGGTCCATGGGGTGAAATTGCTAGCCAGATAACCTCTTTGCTGTAACCAACCCCAAATGTGGACATGTGAAAGCTTTCTGACCATAGTGTGTGAGTAAAGAAAGACTGTCAGGTTATTTACTTACTCCATCTTCTGCAGTGCTGTTCCAGGCAGGGATCATGGCACTAACATGGCCAACATCCATCATTCATAGAAATGTCTCCTAAGATGAGCTCAAAGCAGTTCATAGGATCTACTGCAGATAGGAAACAACACAGCAGAAAAGGAGAAGGAATACCGAGCAGCAGGATCTAAACAAGATCTCAGAATTGTGTTATCTGCCCACCTCAGCCAGACTGACAAGAATGATGAGAGCTGACCTCTGATACTGTACAGTGAATATATCACCCAGGAGAAAAGTTCTTGCTAGAAAACCACTTAGGAAAAATTACCTCTGCCAACAGAGACAGAAAAAACCCAACCAAACNGGGCAGAACCGTTGCCCAGGGGATGGACTGATGCTGCAGTCATGCTAGAACTTCATTTTTATACATATTTATTTATACAGTCAGATTGGATGGGACTCTGATCAACCTGACACAGTTGAGGATGTCCCAGCTCATTGCAGAGGGGTTGGACTGGCTGACCTTTAAAGATCCCTCCCAACCCAAACTATGCTACGATTCTGCTTACGGATATGTTTACATACACATGAATGTTTTTGTTTTGTCCTTTGAGACTTTGTAACAACTAGCTTGCTTTGTAATTAGCTTGAAACCTGACCAATAACAAGGGCTATTGGAATATTTTTGAATACCAAATTGGTATTGTGTCATGTCTTATCAAGAGTTTTGAAATCTAGCCCAGATTTCACTGGACAATTTGTCAGATCCTGGATATCTCGGCTGCTTTCCAGGCTGCTGCAGAAGGAACCTTGCTCACCAGATCAGCTCAGCATGTTGGGCTATTCTCTGAGATGATACTTGCAGTTAGTTTCTGGCCAGGCCTGTGGGAGCATATCAACAGCAGTCAAACTCTTTGATCTATTTTTCACACCAAAGCCATAATGCCAGCATTCATCTTAATTTGCTGGCTTAGACATTCGGAGGAAAATAAAATAGGTCCATGCTGCTTGATGTGAACAGGCTTCAGATGAGCAGTAAGAAATCAGGAACTTGGATAGTCACAGCTAAACATCATTTAACTCCAGCTGTACTAAGACCCACATATGTGGAACAGTTTTACTTCCCAACACAGACCTTAGTTTGGGATTCCCTTGAGACAGAAGTTTACATTGGTGAGGGTGCAGGGTAGGGAAGGTAAGGTCTGCCCTAGAAGTCCTGTTTAATATAAGATACCTAAGATCACAAACAATTTCTCTGGAATCAGGTCTGGGGTGAAGTAGCTGAAATTGTATTTAGATTCCTGAAAAACACCCTTGAGGTTAAGGATATAGAAAGCAGGGCACCAACCAAGCATCTGAGGGGTCGGATAGAGAAAATAAACCAGGTAAGAGCATCTGTGATCTTTCATCTTGTTACTGGCAGATCTTTAAAGCTGCCTCTGAAGTCGGTGCTACAAGCTCCTGCCTGGAGTCTTTTATCTAAAAGCTCAAAATTTTGTTTGCAGGACCACCAAAGCTGTGAGAGACTCATAAGCCCTTGGGAGGCTTGGTCCATGGGGTGAAATTGCTAGCCAGATAACCTCTTTGCTGTAACCAACCCCAAATGTGGACATGTGAAAGCTTTCTGACCATAGTGTGTGAGTAAAGAAAGACTGTCAGGTTATTTACTTACTCCATCTTCTGCAGTGCTGTTCCAGGCAGGGATCATGGCACTAACATGGCCAACATCCATCATTCATAGAAATGTCTCCTAAGATGAGCTCAAAGCAGTTCATAGGATCTACTGCAGATAGGAAACAACACAGCAGAAAAGGAGAAGGAATACCGAGCAGCAGGATCTAAACAAGATCTCAGAATTGTGTTATCTGCCCACCTCAGCCAGACTGACAAGAATGATGAGAGCTGACCTCTGATACTGTACAGTGAATATATCACCCAGGAGAAAAGTTCTTGCTAGAAAACCACTTAGGAAAAATTACCTCTGCCAACAGAGACAGAAAAAACCCAACCAAACAAAAAAATACCCCAGCCAGATACATCATCTCAGCATGGAACACACCAACAGAAAGGAGCTACCACAGTAAACAGAAGTACAGTCTGCAGTATCAAAACACTGTGGCATCCTGCTCCTTTTGATGCTTGCCCACTGCCAGCTGCGAAGTCCTCACGCTGCTGCTTTTATGCTCTGCTATGTGACATGAAGTTCTTTATAAAGTAGTTACTCCTGTACCTCTTACTGGGTTCCAGCTTTCAGCAGTAATCAGTCACTGGAAATCTTCCTCTACCTTTTGCCACAAGAGGACTCCAGTCCTCAGTGGCTCCCGGGGAGATGTTTGTGGTTTTTCTAACTAACTTCTCCAGAGACCTGTTCCAGCAAACCAGCAATTAGAATCCTGGTTTAGCAGCAGCTCTGTTTTTCAAAATGTCAAATGAACAAACGTGTTTTTTTCAGAGCTCTAACCAGACAGACTACTATTTGTTAACAAGAAAGTCCTGCTCTATCCAGCTATGGCATTGAATATTTTTGCTAAAGAACATTACAATGGAAAACACTTGCGGGTAAAAGTGATCTTTTTCTTATCATTAATTGTATACAGCTGTGTTGAAGCTTATGGCTAAAGACCCATGTTTAATAACATTTTTTAAACTAATTTGTTTTAAAGCTTCCTGCTTCTTGTCTCACTGTGTGCCATGAGCTTAAGGGCAAGTATCTTACAATGCTAACAACCATTCATATGATGTCTGATTAATGTGGTTATGGCTCTAGAACCACGGCAGTAATTATAATGATAGAAATATGATCCTCTCCATTTTCATTTTAATAGAGGCCAATAAATATATTTTATGGCTTTTAAGGTATTTTGCTATCTAGTCATGAATGGGAGCTTGTAGAACTGTTGTAACTATGTTGTGAGATATAGGAAAGCATAAATGCAAGTCTGCTGGACTCAGCAAAATGAGTATGCATTTACAGTTCACACAGGTGGGGCCTGATCTTTGTTGGGGGAAGAGGAGCTCGTTCAGCAGTTATGAAAGGTGGAGGATTTGAAAAGGAAGATGCAGGGGAAAGCACTGCAATGATTTCCTAGGCAGGCTGCTGACCTGAGAGAACTGAGTGATCTGTCTGTTGCTGCTGCTCACCTGCCTGTCTGCACTTACCACAATTTTTAGACAACACTGATACTGTGTTGTTGCACATCTCCAAGGTTGTCATAAAAAGATGTGAGATACTGCTTTTCAGTGTTCTGACTATTAAAGTCTTTGAGTTGCATGTAAGGACTGGAATAACAATGGCTAAACCAGCCTGACTTGACTCTTCCAGCACTAGAATTTAAGCTTATTGTGCTTTGCTGCATTTGTTACTCTGTTTATGATAGAGTTCACACCAGTTTACAAGCCCTTTTAGGACAGAATTTTGTTGCTGTGGTGCGAAAGTTAAGCGTTGCAAACACTGACAAATGCCCAAAGGAAATAGCACAGCTGCAGACCCCCTGAAAGGAATGCTGATTTCTTGCAAAGGACAGCTGAAGCCAGAAGGGTCCTCAGCCATAACTGCAAGGTACATCCACCAGAGAGCTTCTGTCAAAGGGATGTGTGATATCTGGGGGCACTGATGAATTAGCTTTCAGCTAGGGAGCTCAGGTGGTGCTAGGACACAGCAAAGCTCACCCCAAATGCACGGCTGGGTTATGAGCTCTGTACTCCACATCTGCCCACTCAGGGTTTTATGCACAGCTCAGGTGTTTTTGCATGGGCTGCAGACAGCACATAACAGCAGATGTGTTTTCTGATGGCTGTTAACAGAATAGACACTAGAGGGCTGTGGAAAACGGTCTTTAAAAATATTAGTGTTTGCATTGCTTACTCCCCACCTTTCTGTGGGGGACTTCTAAGTGAGAGAACAGGTCTAGTCCCAGCTTCAACAGAAAGACAGGGGAGTGATGGATTGCTCTAACCCAGAGCAGAGGTCCCTGGTGCAAGGTCTGAAGACACAGCAAATTCAAGTTCAAGGCTCCCTGTACCATGAGAAATGCCATGGCTGCGCGATGTAAAGCATCAATCTGAGGTAAATTTTCTCTCATAGTCCAATTTACTGACATAATTTTGACAATTTAACTGAGAAATATTCTGTTCTGTGTATCACTAATGCCTCATGCACTGTCTTAGAACACACAGGAAAATATAATGCATTATTCTTTATTAGGGTCTCTAATTGTTTTGACAGAAATAATTTTGGATGGTCAGTTTTTTATCAAATGAGTGGTGTGTGGCAATGTGGCAGTGAACAGATGAAACACTAGTAATCATGGAATGATTGCCTGATAAGAAAATACTTTAGTAGAAATCTTTAGCCAAGACAGTTTTAGAAGGGTTTTTTAAAATACTCAAAATGGAAATCCCTGGGAAGTGAACTCTAAGACCCACTGAGATTCATGCAGGGTGCTAAAAATTAGCTCTCTCCACCAAAGTGGCTGAGAAGCCATGGTGGGACAAAGCCAGTCTGGATACAGACAGCTGGGCCAATGTCAAGTGCATGGTATAGTTAAAAAGCCATTTGTACCAGACAAGGTGCTGGCAAACTACCCGGTTGCATTTGAGTGTTCCAGCTTTAAAAGCAGATGGGTGAATGGAGTGGAGGACACAGAAAAGATGCCAGAGTGGCCTGGAACAGACAGGGCAGGAGGCAGCAGGGAGAGTGAGAGGGCAGTATGAGGCAGGGTGAGCTGCTTCACGCTCCAAGAGGATGGCTCAACCTGGCAGTGCCCTGAGCCAGGGTGACGAGGGGCCTTGGAATCTCCTTGCACTGCCCTGCCCCATTGCACAGTACAGGCTTGCCCTCAGGGTAGAATTTTGGTGAGGATTAAGTGAAAATCCCGACCAACTTGAAGGCAGCTGGACTCATGACAGCTCTCCATACCTTGCAGATGATGGCAGAAATCACAACAAATACAGGTGAAGTTAAAATCACCTGCCCTAGCAAGTGATTCAGGGGCTTATATAAAGGGTAGAGAAGGGCTGTGGTGGTTCTTGAGTAGTAGGGACAGCTTAGGCTGTGTGAGCTGTTTATAGTTTATGATGTGTCTATAATGCTTTTCTTTCCAGGAAAGAGCAAAAATGGATGGTGATCCTTCTAGCATCATGCTCTATTCCTAGCTAGGTATAGTGCATTCTCTCTATGTCCCATTGAGCTCACTAGGAGAAAATCAGCTATCTCTGCTGGCATTAGGTACATGGATAGCAGTGATGCAGGGTGAAGCCTTGCAATCCATGCGTGGGCTGGAGCTGGCTGGAGGCAGTGAGAGAAATTGTGCCCTGGTCCAAGCTGAGCTTGCAGCTTGGGCTGAATTCAGGATTTTTCACTATGATCTGGGAGACCTTTTCAAGTAATGAGTTGCTGTTTTTTAGTGCTGGAAGCTGTCTTCCTGTGTAGTAAGAGGAACATCAGAGCTAGTGATCTTTGTCTTGGTTCAGCCTCTGCACACACTAAAGAGAAAAAGGATCTGGCTTTTTCTGTGAAGGGTGGGGTAGTAAAGCACTTCAGGCACATGATTTAATGCTTCTGGTTTCAGAAGCATGAGTCTCAGCTTCATGCTGTATTTTGTACCAAAGCTTCAGCTGTACATGGGTGATTCAGACTTTAGTGATGCAAGTCAGACTCATGTTGGTCACATTATTCCCTCATGTGATTTTTGGTTTCAGAAAGTTTGGGTGCCTTTTAACTCTTCTACCGCTCATCCCATGGAGATGAAGGAGGTGTGAAGTCTGCTTGGCTTCCTGTTCTTTGGTCCAGTGCTGAACCGTGGGACCCGCAGAGTGGAGGCGAGAGGAAGCAGCAGTTAAATGCGTGTGGCTGGGTCGTTTGCTGCCGTGATGCTTTACCACATACTCTGCTGCCCGTGAACTCATGCCTCCCCCTAAGGGCAGGCGGGCTGAGGCCAGGGATGCGATGATTGGACTGTCCTCCTCGTCTGGAGGAGCTTAGGGGTCCGTGCTTGCCATGGGATTGATTTTTCGCTCTGGATGCACTGGCGAAGCTGGGAGCGTGCCCAGCTGCGTGTCAGGGCTGCATATTGCATGGGCGCCTTTGAGCCACGGCTCGGCGTGTGGCTTGGATGCTGAGACAAAGTGCTCCTGCAGCTGCAGGGCTTCAGCGCGGTGATTCCTCCAGGTCGGCTTTTCTGCATTATCTTGCGCATGGCGCCCGTGAACCCCAGGGATGGCTTGGTGCTTGCTGGCCGGGGGGTCCGCCTGATTCTTGTTTAAGGGGTCGGTGGTTTTGCTTTATTTACTCTGCCTTGGCTTCAGGCTCTCCCTGTGCCGAGGAGAAGAGAGACACAAACTGCGGGGAGTGTGGGGGCAATAACAAGCCGAAGGGAGCCGAGCTGCGGCCGGGAGAGCTCGGGGCGCTCCCCGGGGGCGCTTCCGTAGGGAGCCGAGCACCGCGCCCGCTCCGCGCCGCGCCGATCCCGCCCGGATTTTGCACGTTTCCTTCCCCCCTTCTTTCCCCCCCCCCTCCGTTTTTATTTTTTCTCCCTCTTATTTTTCTTCTCCATTCCCTCCCTCTCTTCCCTCCCTCTCTCCCTAGCGTGGTTGGATCAGTCTTTTGGTATTTCCTGCCGCCGCCTCCCCNAAGCCGTCCTCCCCAAAATACCCTATGAAAGCAAATACCACCCCTTCTCCCGCCCTGAATTATTCCAATAAATCCAGTCCCCCGCCTCCCAGGCTGGCTGTTCTTGTCTCCCCGCTTTACCAGGCTGCCTATTTTTAAGTATAACGTGGTACCCCAGTGTCGGCTTGCGAGCGGCGTGATTTCAGCGAGGGTCTGAGCGCTGGGAGCTCTGGGAGGGTAACGCTGCCGCCTCTGCCCGTGCTTTGTGCCCAGGTTGTGCATCGCCGTTTCTGCGTGTGCCTTTTGGGGTTTGGCGACGGGAGCTGTGGGGTCGACCCGCCTGCCCCCGACATCCCGGCATGGCAGGGCTGGGGGGCCAGCAAGCGGCCGGTGTGGCGTGTGGGATGGCGTGCTGTCAAGGAGACCTGATTTCTTTAGACATGTGGGCATATCTGGTAGGTGGAACGCATTTTTAATGTGCTTCTTCCAGCATGGCGAGGAACTAGTAAGGAGACTGCACTGTTACTAATTGGCTACATTTAATTGACAATAGTAATTACCTTTCCTATAGGCGCTTGTATAGTACCATAGTGGAGACCATAGGCATCGCTACCTAAAAACCGTGTTTTGAAAACCTGTGTTTGGAAATGCCTTTAGCTTGCACTAAGTGAAGCAAGGCAGCATCCTAGAAAAATAAACACATAAGCACATGCAACTGTCTGTTTAATCAGAAACCATATTTTGCAAATGCTATGCAAACCTAAAGTGCTGTAGTGTAAAACAATTGTTTAACATAAGTGAGGGGGTAAGTTCTTCAAATTGCGTAGTCACCTCCTCACTTCATCCAGCTGCAGCAGTATGTTTATTGTCAAAATATTCCTTCCCCCTCTTTGAAATGATGTACGAGATAACAACAGTATTCAGCAATGTCTATACAGCAGAGAGCAGCCACTGCACTGGATGTGTCCCCAGCTGCCGCCTTTCCTCCTTGGCAGCAAGTTTCTGAAAAAGAAACTGTGAGTTGGGAGGGAGAGACACAAGCCCCAAGCCAGGCTCTGTGTGTGGTAAGTTCTCTTACCCAAAGAGAATGGATGTTCTTGGCTGGACAGTTCCCAGTGGCATGGTAGGTGACCCTGGGAATATCCCCGCCCTGGCCGGGCAAGGAGGGGGACGGATCTGAGCCAAAAGGACCTGCGGGCAGCAAAGGAGTCAGATTCAGCTCCAGGGGTTACTTTGTGGCACTGTTGATGGAGGTACAAACAGCAGTTCTCTGACTCAAGGGAGAAAATGCAGGCCATAGTCCTGCCCTCCACCTATTTGGGTTTGAAGTGGACAATGTGAACCTGAGGAACGATTTAATCATGGTGATGCATGAAAGTAACTGAAAGGAGGATTTACTGCTCTAATCTTTTCATGGTGCTTAATTTAATTTTCATGTGCTTTATTGCAACACTGATTCATCAGGTGAGTGGGAGGGAGGCTTGTACAGTACAGGTGGTTCAGTTTCTATTGCTGGATTAGGTATTTCTCAAGGTGCTTTCTTGGCCATGGCAGGAGAAAAAAGGCTCTGTGTCTGATACAGTGCTGTGGTTTGGAATCCAGGATAACTCTAGGGGAAGGCCATTCCTATAATCTGCAATGTGCAGATTAATGTTTGAAATCAGTGTGCAGTGCTCAAAGCAAAACTGAGACTCATCTAATTCTTATTATGTTCATAGATCATAAAAATTTCAGTTAAACTAATCTGAACTGGGTTAGACTCACCTCATGTCCGAGGGAGCTGTTATTTGCTGGAGGCAATAGCTGTTACTTGCTGGAGGCAATTGTGAGTTGGTCAGTGTTGCCGGTGCTGAAGGTCTTTTAGTGCTGGATCTGGGGCTGAAGAGGTAAAAATGAAACTGCCCTGAAGTGTGTCAGCAGGGCCCTGCTGCTTCTGAGCTGTGGAGCACAGACCTCCCTCTACAACTGCACAGATTTGTGCTATTTGATCTCCTGTTTTATTTGGGGGAAAAGCTGCATTTGGTGTTTTTTATCCTGACCTCCCTGCCTTTGGAGCATTAACAGCACAGTATTTTCTCAGGCAGAAATGCTGCTCCTCACGCCTCCACTCCTCAACATGAGACGTCTCTGGCATTACATTGTAGGTGTTTGTACATGCCTGCTGTGGTTACTAAGGTAAAGGAAACACAAGAAGCAGCTCAGGGAATGGGAACAATCCAAATGCTAAGTACACACGGGTTTGGGCAGGAATGACAGTGACCTGCTCTGCCAGCGTGTCTCAGTGTGGGTCTGGGCTTGCTCACTCCTCATGCAGGCTCCAGACTGTCACTGCCAGTGTTTATGCTGTGCTTTGGAGCACCAGGCATCTTGAGTCTGAGCAAACTCTTCCCAGGTGCTGCTCAGCCCTCATTTTGGAGCTGTGTGGTTGTGGTGCATTTAATTGTACAGGGCTGTGTCTAAACCACAGGTTCTGCCTTCATCCCAGCTCCTCCCCATCACTATGGCTCTTTCAGGTCACGCAATGAAGGAGGAAGGAGACAACCCTCCTGGAAAACACCCTTTTGATAAGTAGCTGCTGAGCCTCTGTGGAGGACTAAGGAGTATTGTACCTGCCCAGGTTTTCACATATCTTAATTACTGGAATACCCTTTCTCTGCTCAACACTCAGGGAAATGTTGTGCTTGCATCAGGCACTAGGTACTGTATATGCATCTGTGTAATACAAAAAGATCAAGGGACTAAAGGGGAATATTCTGCAAAATTGGAAGCGGCTAACAGCAGGCTAGTAAGAGTTATCTGTGAATGGTTTCTACCCATCACAGAAAGAGGGTGATAGGAAAGGGGGATTAATTTATTTTTCTTTTTTGTTAGAATAGTCCAGCTGCTTGTGTGGTGGTTTTTCATTTCTTTCAAGCTGCATAAAAACCATGGGCATATCCCTTGTTCTTTAGTCTCAGTTTTCTGTAGTGTTTGTAGAGCTACAGTTGAAATTGTGCCATTTTTTCCTTTACGTTCCTTTCAGATTGAAGGGATTTATAGGTGTATAAATCAAAGTCTGAATTGAAAAGACTCAATTCTCGTCTTTGTTTAATAAACAGCCAGCTGTATACCTGGGCTTTCCTTTTGCAGTGTGTCACTGAGGTCTGTGCTCTGTTCCAATATCAATAACTTTGCTGTGCTGGCAGTCTTCTTGATAGTAGTTTTTCTATGTGTTTTGTTAAACTCCGTGCCAAGCTTCAACTTACTGGGAATTGACTGCAGGGCTGTATGAGTTTGAGTGTTTTGGCAACCCAGTTACCATTTGCATGATTATAGCATCAGTGAAAAATTAACCAGCTAAAGGCAAAAGAGACACTCTTAAAGGCTAAAGAGAAATCCTTAATAAACTGGGACCTGCACAGCTCTCCTTGTGGTAGGGAGGGGGGAAACTCAACATGGGGCTTGCCTGCTTCATCCTATCTAATCTGTCAGTGAATCAATCAATGTGAAATTGTACCCCCAAGGAATAATGTAATAGCTATTTTGTGTGTATTCCCAAACTGGAATGCTGCTCTAGTAGAGTCCTGAAGGGTGTGCTGTCTAAATCGATCAGCAGAGGCCAAGATAAAAGCAGACTTGCTGCTTATCTATCAAATGATGCAGAGAGGCATCGAGGGATGAAATGTCTCGTTCTGTGTTGAGTGCAAAGCTTAAATGTGAGCTTGGTCCTTCTTCATCCCAGCACTTCAGGCACAAAAGCAGGGTCCTGATAGCTCTCCTTCAGTCTTCTCTCGGCAAAATAATGAGATTGCTCTGAAAGGAACTTTAATTTTCATACCAATGCATTTTGTTCCAGACAGCTGTTGTAGTGTCATTGTTCCTTCCCACCTTCAGTGCTGCAGAGGTAGCTTGCCTTTTGTTACCTGCCTTGTTTGATGCCAGTTAAGAGTGCAAACCTTATGCTAGCACTGCATTGTTGAATTGATTTGCTCTTTTCTCAGGTTAAAATGATGGGGAATTCTCTCCTCACAGCAATAACTTGCCATGTCCCAATGAGGAGAGGAAGGGAGTTCTGCTCCCCTTGCATGGTGTGAGTAACTGTTGATCATTGTGAGTAATGTTGGCAGAATGAAAAGAACAATTTAAATTAATTTTTTGTTATTGTTTTGATATTTTTGCACTTTCTCTTTTGGGTATGACTTCAGCATCGGGAGAGAATCACTTTTATGTAGTAAGAGATGACCAAGGCTTTTATACACTTTATCAAACATTGCACAGTTCATTTGGGAAGCTGTTGCTGGCTCATCTGTAAAATCCCTGAAATGTGAATGTGAAATTGCCACTGGAATTAATGCTCCATCAGGGTGGGTGTTCCAGCAAGCTCCTGGCATGGATGCAAATAAATGAAATTTCCATTTTAAAAGATGAATCTTTCTGTCTTTTCTTGCTGTGTTGCCTTGAAAAAGAACCCTGTGCACTGCTGCAAGCCTGACAGTTGCTGATGCAGTGAATTATTTTTTTTCACTTACCTTACTAAGGAAAGTAATCTGGATTTGCAGATCATTTCATGACCTTTTCTTTCATATGTGGGTCAAAGACAGTTCAGGTCTAAGCAGTTCAGGTTGGTTTTTTGTTTGTTTGTTTGGGTTTCGTTTTGTGGGGTTTGGGGGTTTTTTAAGGGGGGGAGTTTGGTGTGGGTTTTTTTGGGTTTTTTTTTTTTTT
>VZUA01101309.1:5521-23867 GCA_013401035.1 Horornis vulcanius
TATATGCTGGGACTGCGGATAGCCAGAAGTCTTGCTGTTCAGTGAGATGACTGTTTTTTCTCAGCTTGACAAATGACATGCAGCTCTGACAGAGTACTTCTTCTTTGCTGGCCATCACCCCTACGGACACTGGCCAGAACAGCAGCAGCAGGAACATACCCTCCGACTCTGATTTAATCACATGGAGCCCAGGAGACTAGTGAATAGAGCTGTTAACTCTCTGTTTAGTTTGCTTTTCCCATCTGTGTTTTATTAAACTGAGAGCAAGATTTATTCATTTTTTTTAACATCATGATCTGTTGGTGTCCAAGATGATGGTTGATGTTAAGGTATATATACACAGTTTAACCTGGCAGAGGGCCAAAGTGGCCTATGATTTCCAGCCTAGACAATTTATTTACAGAAGGACACTAAATCCCTCTACTCTAAAATGTTTTAGAAAGGATGAGCATGACTTCCCACTCTCCCAGGAACAAGACATGGAGAATACAGTGAAAGAGCAGGCTCTCCAGGCATGCAGGCAAACACTTCAGTTTGACTGTACTCCTGACAACCCCTACATAGTCACAACTACCAATGATTTTTTGATTTTTTTCTCCAGGAATCTTAAATAGATTGGAAGTACCAGCTCTGTATATAGATACTTCTAAAACCATGAATCCTGAATGGCTCAGCTGGTGAACTGCACTTCATGGGAACTGAAATTATGTGCCAGGCTTTCCACTGTCAGGTGGGAAAGCTGAAGCACAGACACTTGCATGCCTAATGAGCGACTGCAGGAGTAACACTTCGAAAGGAGAAGAAAGGAACCAAAAGATGAGATTATGAATTGCTCTGAAAAGATACAATTTTTGTCAAATAATAGGTTTGACTCAAGACAGAAATATCAAGTGTGTGTTTGTCAGAATTGTAAAGGGGTTTTTAAAACATGTAAGTTTCAAGCAGCAACAGATAAAGCTCCCAAAATAGAACTTCAATGCAAACAGCTGCCAAGACTTGACAGTTTTCCAAAACTTCTGGGCATTTTCTTCTTAACAGCGAGCTCCTTTCCGTAACATACCACTCTCTCCTCTCTTAGTCATCACCTTAGTCACCACATCTTAGTCATCCTCTCATCAAAACTAACATGGTGAACAATCCACTTACTCTACCGCCTTGCTCCCTGCAAGTACACTGTGGATTATCAAGTCTGCCAGACTTGTCATTTCCAAAGCCTCTGCATGCTCCTCTTTCCAAGCAGAGGCCTTCATAACATCATATGAGTGTTATATTGTGGCACCTACACAGAACATCCTCATATTACAACGATTCTTGTAATACTAGGCTCATGGTGTCCCCCATGCTAATAAAAAGTATCCTGAAGAAAAAAATTGTTACTACAATAGATCTTATAAAATGAACTGTGTCTCTCAAAGCTTGTTCATAGCCTACTACTGGTTTGCTTAGGAAAGTGTTTTTATCCCTCAAATATCCATTTGCCTGAGAAAGGTTAACACAGACTGCAGAATCTGCTTCCATGTGTGGAAGCTGCTGTTCTGAATTGGCTTTCAGTGTTAACAAAAGAGCAATGTCTTTCGTTCGCTTTATTCAAGAATGGTCTTTTCTCATGCTCTTTCACAATAAGATCTGTGCATGAACCAGTACAAATTAAGCAGTATTTCATGCATTTTCTCTTTTTTACAGCTTTCAAGAACACTGGCAGAAAATGATGGAACCTCTAAGTTTTATTTTTCTTAGTTTCTAATGAAAGAAGAATTCTAATTGTATGCAGTGCTAAACTGAAGTGAGAACTTGCCACTATACCGAGTCATATCCTTCAGCTCCAATGCATTTTATGAATTTTATTCAATACATTAAAAGCACACTGTATGAGAGTGATTCTTAGAGGAGGTAGCAGACACAAGGAGAAAAACCTAATCTCTAAGCTCTCTGTTAAGAGATGCGTGACTTATGTTTTTGAATGAAAACCTGTGTCTGGAGTGTTCTACAGTGAACTAAATTTTCCACTATGGTAGTGATACCTAAAGGGTAGTGAGACCTAAAGGGACCGTTCTTTCAGATCACCATTTTCCTTTTGGGGAATACAGGTACAAGGCAGGCTATTACAGCAGTATTACAAGAAACTTGGTTTAGGTATTAGAAAGGTGTTAGGGTGACCCATTGCATTGAGGAAGTTATCGCTTGTCTTGCACAGTGGCACTTTGTGATGCTTGAGTGGTGAGAAAGGGGGCTGAGGAGAGTTGAATCACCACTTGATGTAGGTGTCTTGTCTTTCTTGTAGCGGCAGGTGACAAAGCTGGGTTTGGTTTTGGAGAGTCTTTATTTCTCTCTTTCTCTCTCTCTCTTTCCTCTTTCTCTCTCTCTTTCTTTCTCTCTTTCCTCTTAATTCTAATGGGCTTTTTTGGTTCTGCTTGGAGACCACAAAAGGTCCCTCTCTTGATGACCTCAAGATCACCAGTAGCTGCCAGTAGTGCATGACTACCAAAGCAAAGTTCATTTTTCTCTGTCAATCTGAAGACAGAAAGTGATCCAGCTCCAGATACAGGGACTTTGAGCTCCAAGAGATCTTTCCATATCCAAGGATACTGTTTAAGGACTGTTAGGCAAAAATGTATTTTTCTCCTCAAAGCTACCCCTATTTACAGCAGATTTTTTAGCAGTCACAGAAACTGCAAAGAAGTCCTCATACCAAAGGCTGTTTCATTGGATATTTAGACAAATTCTAAAGTAGACTAAGTAAAATAAACACAGAATTATTTGTAAAAAATATGTTAGAGAAGATAAACCTGGTTAAGTATCATCCCATCTAATCACTTAAATTGAAAAAACTTAGTCCAAGAGTAGTGAAAATGAATCCTTCTAAAGAATCAAATTACTTGCTAGAACAACTGTCAACCTGCCATTTTTATAACCATTAAAGTATTAGGAGTGACTCAATTTGCCTTTTCCTGCAGTGTACTTTATTTATTATAGGTCTTTTTCTTAGTTCTGGTGTAAGTTCATCTGAGTTCATGATGCACAGACATTTTCAGATGTCATTGCCTCTAAGTGTAATAATCCCAAGTCAATTCCGTCTTCCGATTTTCAGCAAGGAATACACTAGATTTAGGGTTGGGTTTTATTCTGTTTTTTACCAAATCAATTTTGCAACAGATGTTTAATTAAAGGCTGCTAGACAATTTAAACTTCTCAGAAGAATACAAATAAAAGCTGTTAATGAAGTAAATATCTGTTTAATTTACAAACATCAGTAGCATTACTGATATCAGTCCAAATATGACAAAGCACACTGCATTACACATGTACATCTAACTTTTTTTGTAAAAAAAATAATAAAATAAAATTGAAAAAACATCTGCATTTTTACAGGGTACCCTGGGTTTTACTGAAAGAAGAACACAACCCACTATCGATTACCAGTTCTACATTATAATTTAGCAGCAACATGTTAACATGGGAACATTAGGGCAGTAAAGTAGTTTTATTATTTGGGGAAAATCACAGTTTTTGATAGCACAGCCTTTTTTCTTTTTTATAAAAAAGGTAAAGAGCTCCTTGGGAATATTAATTTATAAAGATCTATCTTCTAATGTCATTTTCTACACGCCATCTTATTTTCTGTAAGTACTGTATATAGGGAAAATTAACTTCTCTACATTTGCCATCTAGTGTAAAGACATTTTCTGTAATATATTACACGTTCTTGGAAGGTGTCCTGAATATCTGCTATATGTGAAACTGCAAATTGTCACCACTTTCTATTCAGTGACACCAAGTGGTCAGATTCTAAGGAAAAGGAAAATGGCATGGAAAGGGAAAAAAACAGACTGAAAACATTTACCCCAAGACAACATGCTACGTTAGTTCTATTGCAAAAAAAATCCTGATCTTTAAGTCCTTTAAAAAAATTACAAAAATACTGGGACAAATATAAATTAATATATATTAAAGCATTGAAAAACAGTAAAAGGGATGGCCTAAGAGGGTTAAGTACAATGTACTTTGATACAATAAATATTTCTCAATGAAACCCAATACTGTATAGAGTTGTTTAGAACTCATAGAAACAGAAATCCATATTATTACTAATTTATCCATCAATAATCTATTTTATCATCCCCAGAACATTTATATTACAAAAAATTAATACTGTAAAAGGGAAGATAAACACTCTTTTATGCTTCTTTTGCTAACATGCTGACATAAAAGTACACATCATCAGGAGATTTCAGGATTATAGTATATTCTTGTATCTCCCATTTCCCATTCATTAAATGAGACCCCATCTTCTCAAGACACTTAATAATTCCAAAAGACAAAATGTGTTTCAAACAATTGTTATTTCTGTATAATCTGTTTCTTTTTGCTCATAAAGCTTCCTCATCCAGAGGTAAGTGATTGGTATGATCTGTCAAGACAATAAAATAGACTGATACGAAAGTGAAAAAAACAGGCCTCGTGTTCTGGTCAGTATTTCATCTCTGAGCTGTTAAGTTGAAAATCACATGTGTATAGTGTCAGTGTATCTTCAGCATGTTACAAAGAAGAATCCATGTTAAAAGCAGTTAAAGTTTCCCGTCTCTGCTGCAATATTACCAGGTCTTTTTTTTTTTTTTTTTCTTCAAAGCTCCTCTTGGGTATGAGAAGTCTCAGTTCAAGCACTTGAATCTTTTTTCAATGAAGAAAAAGTCTTTATTCTCATAATAAAAATAAGTCTGTTCTGTATTTTACAATATATTTCAAATATTTCCACTATGAAGCATTAATTAGTCCGACACGGTCAATAAGTATACAACATTTTCAAAAGACAAGTGTGACAGGGACACTTAGGAGGGACAATTTGTACAGCCACACTTCACCACTTTTTCGACCTCGTCCACAAATGACGACCCGTCCGTGCACTCGAAGGAGTATTTCCGCCTCTTGCTCCGCAGCGGCCCGCAGCACTGCCCGGCTGAGCACCCGCCCTTACATTCTAGTCTCGAAACCTTCTTGGTCGTCTGGCACGCAGCATACCCTTGCTGCTTTTGGTAGTAATCTCGGACTCGTTCCCCTCGACAAGAGATTTCTGCGGGAAACAACATTTAAAATAAGAGACACAATTTTGAGACACGGGGTCAAAGGATGTGTAACACAGGAAGATGCTGGGTTACTATTTGCAGTTGGGATTGATAGTCCACAGTTTGACCGAGACTGTATATTGGAAACTAGAGGTTCTACCCAACGGAATTTGATTAATGCTGGGTTTCATTCTGTATACCTCCTATTTCTGGTAAAGCTTATACTATGTATATGTAAACCATAAATACGAAGCTATTACAATGACAAGAAAATTGGAAGCTTAAATCTTCTCCTCTTTTAGAAAAATACACATCTTCTGTTGCTACATTGCTTGCAGCTGGTTCTGTTTACCATAGGGAAACGTTTCAGAGCATGCAATTTAATTTATTAGACCTGGAGTTTAATGTTATTCAAACTCTTATTTAATATAAGTTACATTCTGCTAACTTCATAAATTACTGAGGTATAAAGGCAGCTAAAAATGAGACATCTGTTAAAAGTTCTACAACCGTATTCTTCTATTCACATCTATGTACAATACAAAATAAATGCCATCTGGGGTAAGGGAAAAGGAGGGAGAGGGAGAGCTTTGATAGACAAGGGAAAAAAGAAAAAAGGTAGGGGGAAAAGTCATCCTGTTTTCATCCATCTCACCTGCATAATTCGCTGTGATAAATCAGTTGAAGCTGAGAGGTCAAAAGTAGAGTTTGTGATAAAACTAGGAGCAGAATCATTGGATTTGGCTTCTCAGTTGCAGAAGGTAGAGAAACAATAAATACAGAAAGATACAGCAGGTAAAAGGTAATAGTTAAATATAGTAAAAATGTGTTTCTGAATAAAGGCAAAAAGAAAAAAAAAAGAAATGTTTTCACAGCAAAACATTTGATGAAAAAATCCTCAAAATGTAAACAAATTCATGGGAAAGGCTTGATTTTTCTCTCATCAAGATAAATTCATATGGTAGAAAAAAAGCAACAAATGTGTGTGTGGTGGAAAAAAAAAATTGGTCATGTTTTTGGCTGTTCATGTGCTTGGCTGTTCATGTTTTACTGAAAAAGCCTATTTTCTCAGACAGCAACAATATTTTTTTTTTTTTTACCTTTATCACAACTGTCCCCCGTGTATCCACTGCTGCATTCGCAATATGGTTTCCCAAGTCCTGAAAGTCTACATTTGCCATGTTTACACCTGATGGATTGGCAGGGGTTAAGCAGCATTTCCTCTTCATCACAGAGGACTCCCCCATGTCCCTGCAGGCATTTACAACTGTATGAAAATGCATTGATCGGCAAGCAGGTACCATGCACACATCTACAGGGGAAACAAGCNTTTTTTTTTTTACCTTTATCACAACTGTCCCCCGTGTATCCACTGCCGCATTCGCAATATGGTTTCCCAAGTCCTGAAAGTCTACATTTGCCATGTTTACACCTGATGGATTGGCAGGGGTTAAGCAGCATTTCCTCTTCATCACAGAGGACTCCCCCATGTCCCTGCAGGCATTTACAACTGTATGAAAATGCATTGATCGGCAAGCAGGTACCATGCACACATCTACAGGGGAAACAAGCCCAAGAGAATAAAAATAAATTATTCATCAAAGTTCAGGCTAAGCAACATTAACTACAAATACTTTGGACTGTACTCAGAAGAAATTGCTTTTGTTTCTAATGGACTTTTTCAGTGAGATGCAGTGAAGTGGTTTATAATTGGTATGCAGGTTTACACAAAACAAGCTGCAGTATAGAACTCCCTCTCACCAGAAAATAGCCACTGTAGATGTGTTATGGAAAAATTTTACAGGCCACAGTTACTAAAAACAAAATTTCCTGTGTACCTAAATTTTAAGCATGCTTTTGAGAAGAACACAGCAAACATCAAGCTAAAAGGAAAAAGAAACTCACCTGAAATTTTGGTTTGTGTATCATTTAAAAGAAACTCCATATTATCACTCATAAAATATGGGGCTCCCAGCACAAAGACAGGTCAGGCACTTCCTATGAGAAACTATTCTGACTCAAGCAATGGTAGTCTCAAGCTGCACACATCCTTTGCCTTCAAATACATCAGTCTGTATTGTCAACTGCAAGTAGCAGGGTCTTGTAATGTCTGAGGCAGGTCTATGCTTCACTGCAAGGCAACAGCACTCACCCAGAATTCATACCAAACCTCACACTGGAGGAGGCTGTGCATTATCAAGTCTCACCTAAAGTGATTAAAGCAACTAATTTCCCAGCTGAGCTTCAATAAACATTTGTGGCGGGCTCAAATCTTGTTAAGACAAAAGAGATTGTGAGTTAATCTGCACCTGCTAAGTTTTGATGTACAGTAGTATGGGAACACACAGCTGGTCTTGCTTCTCTTTGAGAGAGAGATGGTGTTTCCCAAAAGGAAGATGCTTAATTACCTGTTTCTAGCTGTATCCTGAACATTAGGGGATTTCATCTTCTGAAACCATCGCCAGTGACTTGAAATAAAATTACTTCCCTTTCCTCATTTGGCAGCATAGGATCAATAACTTCCTTCCAAAAATAATGGTATTCTCTTTAACTGTTTTTTTCCATAGAAAAATTTTCTATCTACATACTGTTTCCTAGGGAGATCACAGTGAAAACTCCTCTGTGGGGAGGAACACAATCCTGAAATACAAGTCACCCTTCCTGATGTTTCTGCTCTCTAATGTTTTTCCTCTCTATTGTGTACGACTCTAGAACTCACAACCTCCTTAATATGACAGCCACCTAAATAAATGAAAAAAATTGACATAAAAAAAAGAAGAAATCCCATTTCATCTAAACCAAAATAATTTGTTTCAATTTGAAGATAACAAAAAATTCATCTAAAATTGCATGTTCTCTTAAAAGAAGTCTATTAAGAGCAATATCTCATTTTGAAATTTTTAAGATAACATAACCAGTTTGGGATTAAAAACTGCAAATAAAAAACTAATTGGTTAAGCACCTCCAACTTATCTATTAGTCTGTATTTGGAAGCAACCACGTTCTCTACAAAAATTAAAAATTATTCCTGTGGTTGAAGTCTGATATTCCAAGACTTTTATTATGCAATTCAAAATGGAAGGCTTAGACAGTATCACAGGACAGATAGCTTTTGTTTAGTTTTCATTATGTTCAGCATTTGATCTTTTCACCATTCATAAAACACCCACTTTTAGGACATCTGATTTACAAAGTTACTCAGGTGGCACTGACATCCTGTCATACTCTATACAGGCTTTAGATATCAAAGCAATCTGTGTCAAGATCGTTGGTAAAGTTTTGCTTTGACTTAGAAGATCATTAAAATTTATCTAATGCCAACTCTCATACTTTTGTTTCCACCTGCTCTTTGAAGCTCTAAATTTCATCTTCAGACTGTACTGAAAGGAACATCAAGCTAAGTGCAAACTCTCGGGCACAGTTTCATCTCATCTAATTTTAGGTACCTGTGTCAGGCACTCAAGTTGGATGTAAATTGCCATAAGCTCTAGAAACAGGGGAGAAAAGAGCTTATCTAGAGGATGATTAGACAA
Source organism: Horornis vulcanius (assembly GCA_013401035.1). Taxonomy (NCBI): domain Eukaryota; kingdom Metazoa; phylum Chordata; class Aves; order Passeriformes; family Scotocercidae; genus Horornis; species Horornis vulcanius. The sequence continues at coordinate 14,115 of VZUA01101309.1, forward strand.
CTTGAGGTCTTATTTATTCTTTTGAAATGTGCTTATTTCTTTTACTGACTAGAGAGCAAACTTTGGTCACTATATTTTGAATTCAAACACCTAGATGTAGGTAAAGTAAACGAGTCTTAAGCTTTTTCATGATGCGCAGGGATCTCTAAAAGATCACCTATATTTTTGAAACAGAGATCTCAGTGACAATTCTGTTGCTCAGACAAAGCACAATGTTAAACTGTATTGGACAAAATGCATCTATTCAATAGACAATTTAGAGATGAATCAAGAAATACAGAATTAAAATTGCCAGGAAGAAAAGAACAAGCCCTCCTCCACTCCAAATAAAAAAATTTGGTTTGACTTTCTCTCTTAAAAACTCACAGCACTGTATACAGCTGAAACAAATGCAATACTTTAAAGAGCAAACAAAATATTAACACTGTGCTCACTTGCTGTCCTTTCTTAGATACTGCCTAACATCTGATAACGGTAACTTCATTATTTGCTGAAAGAAAAGCACTCACAGCTATAAGAACCAATGAAGAATTTAATATTTCAAGGACAGTTTAAAGAAATTTTCTGGGTTTTCTGATAGTAGAACTTGTGGGTACAATTTGATGTTACTTTTTAATCCAGTAGTATTTAAGTATAAAGTCACATTTTTATTTTTTAACCTGCTGTGGCTACTTTTCTTTAACGTTACTGTGAAAGAGGACAGCCTAAGAAAAAGACCAATAAAAATGAAATGCTATATATATATATATCATTTAAAGCCTGACTGCTCTAGCTCTGAGAAGAGTTCAAAACTTAAAGGTACTGAAAGAGTCCATAACCAATATAAAGAAAACTGTGTTGCAAAGCATGGTAACTGCAGTATAAAACTTTAAAGGGTCAGACTTTCCAAACACTATGTGCCAAAGTGATTTAAACATAATTTTATATGGCAGCTGAAAATCATCTTATTAGAATCTCTTAGGAAACTTAGGCCACTGAACCCTAAAAGTCAAAAAATTACATAGGCAAATGCTGCACTGAAAAAGCAGCAGCCAAAAGATCTGAGCAGACCTGCTTTACCAAAGAAAATAAAAAAGAAAAAAAAATTGCTAAGTCTGTACTAAGGACAGTGGTAAGGACAAACAGAATGACATCTTGTTGCCCAAGATCAGTAAATACAGAATAACTTTGAACTTCTGAAGTTTCTGATCTTCTTGTGCTGGGAGTCCATGAACCCAAACTGAACCTGTCTCTACAGTAAATTTGAAAGATAAATATACACAGATATCAATACTATCATATGCACAATTACACATATATTTTTCTATCTCCATACATTTATATACAAGAAACTCTCTATAGACATATATAAACATCTAAAATAAAATTTTCTGCTCAAAGCAGTACACAGAATTAACACACAGACTGAAACAGAAGTTCACCATAAAGATTGAAATCTATTTTCCTGCTAAAACCTGGGGTACTCTGAAAGAATAAAATATTAGATATGCCCACTGTATAATTTTTCAAAAACACAGAGAATATTATTATTATAAATAATAATAGTTTTATTACCTCATTCTATACAACTGAAAATAAGCAAATAGGGTTTTTTCCATTTGCTTCAACTTCTTCAAAATTATTTTTGTGCCAAGGGTCATACCTACAGTTGCAGCAGTTTATCTCATTACAAAAGAAGCCCATACAGAAGTTTGTGATAGCACCTCCCAGGCTTTAGGCAGAACTTCAGTGAGATGTGTGAATCTGCTCCCCCTAAACTGGGGGCTTTCCCACATTAGGTTTATGGAAAGGATATATACTCTAAGCTGCATGCAGTTCTCACTTTTTATATGCCCAGGTTATGTTGCTTCTTGCAAGTGTGAACTTTTATGAAAAAACCACACATAACAGGAGACTTATGTGCATATTATAGAATTGCTTTTTCTTGAGGAAGGACATACTTATTTCCAAGACATGGGTCGTTGGTTTGTTGATCACAGAGTGGACCGGTCCATCCTCCTTCACACTCACAGGAGAAGCCTGACTGGCTGGTAGCATGGCATGTGCCGTGCACACAAACTTTCTTATGACAAGGCTCACAACCTGGCAGAATTCCCACTTGCAGTGGCACATTTCTGAAGTCTTGGAGTTCACTGTTGATGTATAGATTACGGATGCAACCATGGAAGTTAGTGCCATTCTGCCCCGGTGACTGGCGTAAAGCTGCTATGTTATTTTTCACAGGCATGCCTAGGAAATTAATAATAGCAAACAATCAGTGTAATAACCTCACAATTTTCTCTACAATTTTCTCTGCTTTTAAAACACTTTTAAAGGAATGCTTCTTCTTAATTAATTATTCTTAGCTATTCAGAATAGAACCACAAACAATAAGTATTTAGTAAGACCAGCTCATCAAAATGCAGCTAGCATACACATTTCAAATATGAAGTTTTGCTACGGAAAATTTCTTGGAAAGGACAGTTTAACAGGTTGAGGTTCTAAAACCAAAAATACTTTTGTTTAGCATGTCTCAAAAACAGATTAATAAAATAGAACTAAAAGCTATTCATAGTTTGCCATTACAGTCTAAACCAGTCAATAATAACAATAATTCAACATCAAACTACTTCTGTGTACACACTTTTAGATAATGCAAATGTCCCCAGTGTTGGCCATTTTCAGAGTAATTCCTCTGTTACAGTCTACAGTTGTTGCAAGTGTAACTAGTGCAGTAGGTGATGCTAATTACTAATAATTACTAATAATCCTGGTGTAATTATTCGAGAATAATTCAGAAGGAACATTACTATCAAACTTTTTCTTTTAAACATGAAGTTTCTTCTACTCTTACCCCCTGCTTTTTAACTTATTGCCAACATATTAGCCTATAGATAGTATAGTATATATAGTCCTTAATATATTGCTTTCAAATAATGAATATACAAATACCTAAATGAGTCCTAAGACTCACAAGGAATGGAAATCCAAGTGCACTGAGAATTAAAAAGGATCTGTTTACCTGAAAATAAATATTCTTTTTAGCTGCATAGGTTTATTCCTAGACAAAATCAACAATTTTCATTTTGGTACTTAGATAATGACAAGAAAGCAGCAATGTTCTGCATAGCTGCTCCTTAACCATGTAAACTGATACTTCTAATAATTTTCTATATTACTCTGAACAGTTAAAAGTCATGAAGAAATACTGTGGAACCTTATGAAGCAGATCTGCCTTTCATTTAGAGATTATTGTAATTTCATTTGTGCTAGGCTTCAGTGATTACAGAAATGAACAATACTGTATCCATACTGTTGAAGAGCCTAATCTTCTTTGATCTTATCAGTTAAGTGTATTGGGTTTGTGTGGCCAGGCTTTGGGTGGAGGTGGGGCCACAGGGGCGGCTTCTCCGAGAAGCTGCCAGAAGCGTCCACCATGTCCAGCTGGCTCCAGGATGGGCCTGTGAAGTCTGCCTCAGCCAAGCCAGTCAGTGATGGTACCAACAGCTATGTGATAACATATCTATAAAGGGACAAAACCCCAGAAGAGTAATTGTGCAGATGTGACCAGAGAGGAGTGAGAATATATAAGGAACAGCTCTGCAGACACTGAAGTCAACAAAGCAGGAGGGGGAGGCGATGCTCCAGGCACAGGAGCTGAGATTCCCATGCAGCCCATGGTGAGGCAGCTGTGCCCCTGCAGCCCATGGATGTCCACAGGGGAGCAGAGATCCACCTGCAGCCCGTGGAGGAGACCCATGCCAGAGCAGGTGGATTCTGGAGAGAACACTGTGACCCCATGGGAAGCCTGTGCTGGAACACCTGTCAGGACCTGTGGAGAGAGAAGCTCCCACTGGGACAGGGTTTCCTCAGTGGGACAGGGCTTCCTTGTGACCCTGTGGGGGACCCATGCTGCAGCAGCCTGTTCCTGAAGAACTGCACCCCATGGGAAAAAAGGGCCCCATGCAGGAGCAGTTTGTGGAGAACTGTCTCCCATGGGAGGGACCCCACACTGGAAGGCAGGAAGGGTTCCTTTCTCTGAGGAGGAAGCAAGTGATAAACTGACCACAACCCATATTCCTCATCTACCTGCATTGCTTGCAGGAAGGAGATAGGAAATCAGGGGGAAAAAAGTTAAGCTTGAGAAAAAGGGAAGGGTAGGGGGAAGATGTCCTTAAGAAATGCTTCACCTCTGCTTATCCTACTGTAATTTGTATTGGTAATACATTAAATTAATTTCTTCAAGTTGAGACTGTTTTGCCACATCAGTAATTGGTGAGGGATCTCTCCTCATCCTCATCTCCACTTACGAGCTTTCATTGTATTTTCTCTCCCCTGTCCAATTGAGGACGGGGGTTGATAGAGTGGCTTTTGTAGGCACTTGGCACCCAGCCAGGGTCAAACTGTAAAATAGGCTTTGAACTATTATATTAAAGGACTCAGACTGCAAACAATCATGAGTTTCCATTTCCTCACGTCTACTTGCCATATTCTCAAACCAGGGACAGAGCAGAGTCATCAAGGCCCCTTCACCCTGTTGTGTCCCTTGAAAGCCACACTCAGCTACTGTTCATAGAAAATGCTTGAAGTACCTCCACAGAATAGATGCACTGAACTTGCTCTGTAAAAACAAAAGGTGTATAAAACTAAGCACACCTATGCAATGCTAAACTAGATGTTATACCTGAAAGTGCCAGGAAACTTAGATGTGATTTCTGGGAAGCATATAAGCATGTATGTATGATACCAGACAATAGGTGGTATGTCAGACATGATTCAAAAATTTTTTCTCTATATTCGTTAATAAGGGAGACATTTGGAAACACAATGCAAACATATGCACTAACTTTCAGCCTATACATTTTTGCTTCTTCTAGCAAGATACCAAATGTCAGAAGGTGAAAGTGTGTGCAAAACCTGCATATATTCCTTACAATATTTCTTAGATAATTTTTATATAAAGATTCTTAACAAGTTAGAAAAGAACTGACAAAGAAACAATACATATAAATATTTCAGATCTATTTTTGGCAAGGTAAAAGAGTAGTTCCCACCCTCTTTTAAGCTTTTGGACACTGAACCTGACTACAGGTAGATTACTGTTCAAGGAGGCAAAAGGTAGGAATCTCTCTTAAATAACAGTCACAGAGTAAAACTGCTGAAACGAGTATCTAATTCTAGAAGCTGCCAGAACAGATCAGGCACAAATGAAAAGCAGATGACACTCTACCTGTTTCAGAAATAGGGACATCCATGAAAGAAAGTGCCACTCTCAACTAGGAAAATATGCTCTAATTTCTGAGAGAAGAATGTGAGGTATCAGTGATGTCTGTGACTCCTTTGAAGAATTTTTGAGAAGAAACAGATTGTCCCTTAAGAATTCTTACAAAAGTCGTGCACTTTCAATATGATTTACTGAAATTTGTTACAGAAAGACTGAAAAATAACAAGCACGTGTATTCTGACCACACAAAAGAGCCATACAGTTGGAAAAAGCAAAAAAAAAATCCCAAAAGTTATAAATCAAATAACTCACTTTTGGTAATGTTAAATTGCCCTTTTCAAATTGTGACATTAAAAATAATAAAAAAGGAAAAAATAAAGACAAAAAAATACAAAAGAAAAAAGAAGAAAGTTAAAAAAGAAAAAAGAAGAAAGTAAAAAAGAAAAAAGAAAAAAAAAGGTTTAAGGCAGGGAGAGAGGGAATGAGAGAGAATGAAAGCACACACTGTACAAGGGTTTGCTGTCAAGTCTGAATTTCAGCCTGCCAACTGAGATGATGCTTATCAGAAATACCATTTTAGCAGGAAAGTGGTAAGAGTAAGTGTAAGCTACATGATGATTTAGGTGTCAAACTAAGACTTTGGCAAAGAAAAAAATACTGCATAAAAACCTAGTGAGAATTTAAGTTCTTAACTGATGAAAATGTGTAATGAAATTCTCTAAAAAATCTAGATATAGTTGCGTAAGAAAAAATTACTGAATCTCAAAAAGATGGGTAATATAAAGATACAAGAGTGAAAATTACCCATTTTGAGAACTTTAAAAATCATAAACAGGTAAATTAGATAAAGAAGAGGAAAGATTAAGAGCTGAACATCAATCTACTGGATTTTTTTCTTTTATTTTGTTACTATGTGCTTCTATGATTAGTTTTCATCATTTTTTTGGATCAACATTTTCTACAACAGCAGAAATAATTTTCTGTTTAGAGCCTGAATGGGCAGAATTAAAATAGAATAAACACAGGACCTCCCTAAGAACCATGCTCTAGAATGCAAAAGACTGCTGCTCTTAGGTATCAAACCGCTAAGAGAAAAGATTATTTCCAAAAGTTATTCCTCTGATACTTGAAGATGATGGTGCAGATTAGTATGATTCTCCTAAGAGAAGCACAGATCTGCAGGGTGAGGAAGCAAGGAAGAGAACCATACGTCACAAATCAACATCACAGTGGTAAGAATGTGCCCAGAATAAATGTTTACAGTTGGCATTTCATACATAGAGTTTCATTTCATCAGAAGGTGCTTATAAAAGACAGGAGGATTATTGTTCTTCACTAAGCTTAGCTTTTAAGTGGCACAATTGGCCTCAGCAGTCATTAAACAAACTGCTGTGGACAATACAAGTAAGCAAGCACACAGATATTATCAGTCTAGGATCCCTTCTTCCAAATAGGACACTTTGTATACAGAAGTGATACACAGGAAAAAATGCGATGTGCTTCTAGAGGGCAATCCTCCTTTGAAGGCATCAGTACATCATACAAACGTACTTCTGATGGAATGGTTTTTTGCATGGAGGCAAGATGCTTAAGCCTAAAAAGTTCTTCTCAGACATAAAAGAATTAGGCAAAATGAAAAAGAAAGTATGCATTTTTTAACTGAAGGAACAGATCAGAAGAAAACTCCTTACATGCCTCTTGTAAGAATATAAGGTTAAACTAAGTAGAACATGAAAATCTGCAGCATTTAAAAAGTACTTAAAAATCATGCTGAATCTCTGATCACTAAGAACTCAGACTTGCTACCAAGTAAGGAGGCACTAAGTGTTTGCTGAATTTTCTGACTTTTACCTGGATTGCATGGACCCATCAGAAATCCATCAGGGATTGCTAGTTAAAACACCGTGTTTGAACTCATAGTACTACAGAGTAAATGACATCAAATGATCAAAAAGTTTCAGTTGAAACAATTGAACAAACAATTATTTTTTTTTTCCCAAAACAAACAAAACCCAATCCCTGACACATAGAGTGAGGCTCATTCTTACCTAGTGTCTTAACTCCTATCAGCCCTAAGCCATAAGATCTCCAGATGTAAATTATACTTCATGCTTTATACATTGCTATCATTTCCTGCAGATATCAGTACAAGGAAATAGGAACGTAAAATGAGCAGAACAGAATGCTACCATTCTACATTTCTGAATAGGCATTACTAAATCTTCATGCAGCTAAACAATATTAAGTGCACTTTTTCAGTATAATAAAAGGCTAATAACAGCAGAAAATTATAAAATTTTAGTCATAAAAAATAAACGTAATTATATAAAAGCAAACAGTGTAGTTTGAGGACATGCTATTTCTTAAAATTGAAGCTATTGACATTAACTGCCAAAGTTTCATCTTAAGGTGTTATGTAAATGAATGAGTCTCTTTAAGAAACACAAGAATATGTTCCTTAAAGCATGTTACCAGAGTAAATTATCTATAATACTTCTACTAAGAACCAGTAAGATCCTCTTACCTCCCACATACAGTGGAGAATCAAAATTCAGAGTGGATTGCTTGGACAAATTGGTAATTATCTTGGGGCTTCCTCCATCAATAGACAAAGATAGAATCTGATCCATAGCTAGCAGCTCCACAATATGGAAATTGCCATCATTAATTGTTTCCACACTGCAAAATAAACATTAATAATAAACAGTTGATGGTCAGGTTATAACAGCTTTTTACCTTTTTTCCCCCTTATTAGTCAATAGAGCTTTAGAAAAGAGCTTCTCTAGGAGTACATTCTCCTGAAAATTACATTTGAAGCAGACATGCACGTACACTTAAAAGCCAATACAATACAACATCCCTTCTTCTGCACTAATGATGACAGGGCTGGAATACCTTTTCTATGAAGACAGGCTGAGGAAGTTGAGGTTGTTCAGCCTGGAGAACAGAATGCTCTGGGGAGACCTACTAGCAACTTTTCAGTATTGAAAGGTGACTTTTAAAAAAGATGGAGAGTTTTTACTAGAGCCTGTGGTAACAGGACACAGCCTGTTTTAAATTGAGAGAGGATAGATATAGATCAGATAGAATCTATTAGGTAAAATAAGTTACATAAAAAAAAGTTCTTTAATATGAGGTTGGGTTAATATGAAAAATTGAAAAGAGTTGCTGAGAATTTGTGTACTTGTTATTGGAAAGGCTCAGGATCAGGTTGGATGGGGCTCTGTGCAACTTAATCTAGTGGAAGTGGTCCCTGCCCATAACAAAGAGTATGGAACTAGGTGATTGTTCAAGGTCCCTTCAAACGTAAACCAATTTGTGATTCTAATGTTACTTCAAGATCATATTTGCACACAAGTCTGTGTGTATCCTACATTTTGTAGTGTGGATTTACGTATCTTGCAAGTATCAAGGCCTGAGTCAACTCCAGTGATACATAAATGTACTATTTCATGGAATATGGAACTGCATCTAACTTTAGGCCAGCCAGACAAAATCATATAATTGGTCCAGACAGCTCCACTGACACTTATTTGTTATCTTTATTGGGTATGGTTATTTAAGTGCATTCAGCTTCTGGCAAGTACAGTAAATATGAATTTGCATTCTTGTATTTTTTTTTCTCATCGACATATACCATTTTCTTCTGCTTACTAACAAAAACTCACTAGGAGGAGAATGCCTGAAGGTTCTCAAGGTGAAAATGTTTGTTTCAAGCACGGTGCTTACCCTGAATAAGGACAAGCTTACTCATCCCACTAGGCACAAGAAATGGCAGCCTGTGCTTATCAGCCTCAGTATCTACATAGCAAGTGCTTAAGTGCAAGAGCTACTCTGCACTTGAACACTGTTCAAGAATATCATTACTCAGTTCTGGGACTCAATATATCATTGTACTTGCATAACTTGTAGTCGATTTTCCACCAGAGAAATAGAGCTGAATATATGCATGGAAGGTGTGAGCTGAAGTCCAGAGACCAGACATTAAAAGCATTCCCATGAAAGCCTTTATTTGTTTCAGGGCACCTTCAAATAAGTGAGCTTAATCCTATGAAAAAAGTTATTTAAATGAATCAACTGTATGATAGCCTGAAATGGACAGTCACACAGTCAATTAGCTCTTCTCATTGAGAAAGCAGGACAGCTGAAAGGGATTAAGTTCCTAAATCTCAAGGCAAAAATCAAGCAAATTACCTTAAAACATCCTTAGTGATATTTTAATTAACCTAACTGCTTTTGTCATGGAACAGATCAGCAGCACACTTGGTTGTTCCCAGCTGTGACACATTAAGTAGCTTCTTAGCCATTTATTACCAGCTCTGTGAACAGTCTCTGCTCACTGTGGATCAAAGATCTGCATGGTAGCATGCATGCTTTACATAAACCCAGCTCTATTTGAGAGTGCAAACACATGACACAGCAGACACTGGCACAATAAACACTTTATGGGAGCCGCCAGGAGGGGGACTGCCAGTTTCCATGGGGGAAAAGGAAATGGTCAGGGTTTATCATTCCTAAAGAGAAAGATTTATTCAAGGTATCAAGAGGTT
>VZUA01101317.1:6101-24131 GCA_013401035.1 Horornis vulcanius
CAAGAGTGTATCACAGACTGAGACAGAACAAAGTTCAATTGCCAACTCAGCCCATTTTTTGTGGTACCTGTGATCTACAAAACTGCATCAGGATCTCTTCCTACTAAACCTCACTTTTAACTCATTGAAGACATACAGGTGTGTGCTGCCAAACAGAGAAATAACAGCAGCTGCTAACAAAATGATGATGGGTTTATCTCCTATTTCAATTAGTAGGACACAAGACCAGTATTTAACTATTCTACATAACGCAGATAAACAGGATAAAGTTGTCTAGGCAAAGAAAGCAGCCTCCTGGCAGCCCTACTTGACAGAGATGGGGATCAAGAGCTTGAAATAGAAATAAGAAGTGCTAAAAATAGAAGCCGTAAACCCAAAATACTTAAGGAAATCTCTGGGACTACCACACATACCTTCAACTGTTTGGTTCCCTTTGCAGTTTTGAGTCCTATAATTACGTGGCTGATGGTTTTGCCATATCCCCCCATAGGATTCTCAGTCTCACAGGGAGTTAGTTCTGTAACTTCTCCTTCATAAACTTCCTTGGTCTCTTTAATCCTCAACCCTGAAAGAAATTGTTTAAAATAGTTTCAGTATACACTTAGGAGTCTGCTGCTTTACTGTCAACAAAAGGTAACATATTATTAGGGTGCGTTACATTTCATGGCAATGTTTTAAAGGCAGAAAAATGAATTATTGTTCTCTTCTTCAATATTAAGTGAGAATATTCATCTTGTGCATCAGAAGGAAAGCTCAGCCCAAGTTCTGACCTGTTAAGTTTATTAAACTTCTAGAAATTACTTTCTTCTATTCCTTATTATTAGCTCTTGAAGCAAATGTTAGGATCCTCTGTCTCTTTTCCCTCCCACAAAGAGAGAAATTTTGATTTGTTCCCCTATGCTAAAGCCAGAAACACAGACCATCTTCTGAAACTAGTGACATTAATATAACAATGAGTTTTACACAATTTTTGGACCATCAAAAAAACCCTGCAAAGTTAACAAAAAGAGAGAGAAAAAAAGTAACTTTATAAAAAACTCTACACTTCAGCAACTGAGTTAAAATATAACATAAATTGATTAACAGGTATTGTGCTAGAACATCATAAAATTACCAAAGGGTTAATGTATAATTTAAAATATTTTAAGTTAATAGCAAAAGGTGAGCTAGATAAAATTTAGCAGAAACTGTGACTACAGAAATTTAAAACTATTTCAAAATAGCTGAAAATTACATCCTCACTTTGTTACTTTTCAGACAGCCAAGCAATCATTAGAATGTCTGGCTATCTTCTATTCTAGTCACAACTACTGGAATTAACTAGGTTATTTTATATTGATAAATCATTTAGAGCTTAGAATTTTCTAGAAGAGATTTACAGGCAGACTGTTTCAAATCAAACCTACTATCATCATCACCACCACTACAATTATGTACATTCTAACTGCATAGAAGTTCAAAGAATCCACACCTGAAGAAACTCCATAAACTATATTATGAGACACACATGCCACACCAAAAATGATGAATGGGCTGTAACAAGATATATGGAAGTCATCCTGCCCAGTCTAAGGGTATTGTGACTTTATAAACCTTTCCTTGTTCTGTAACTTTTCATTTTCCTTTGAAAGAGATCAGATACCTCAGCAGTAATTTTGAGCTGCTGATAGGGGCCATAAAGAACTGACAAATATGAGTCTGTCTCCCTCTACTGGGCCCAAATTCAGATCAGGAGCTGAAATGCAAGAAACAGCCTAACTGTGGATAACAAGACAAATTCTTGGTAAGAAAAGTTTGCTTTCTCTTACTTAAGACAACATAAAAAGTTGTATACAAAGTTAATTTCAGTAATTTTTGAAATGTTTTTCAGGTATGGCAAAACACCAGACAGAAATTAATGAACCTGTGAGTTATAAAACTGACCTGGACAAGGCTGCATCCCAGTGGCTCATATAAAATGAGTGTGAAGCAATATAGGAATCCGCACATTGAAACTGCTATTGCCACAAACTGGACCCGGTTTGCTTGTTCTCTTTGCTTTGCTTTTAAACTTCCAGCACAGGTTCTACTCTACTATTAAACATGGCAGCCTGTTTGTGTTTGGAGTATGATTTGTATGCTGCAGAATCATCCAATGAATCTTCCAGCTCCATTTCATCTGGAAAGAATCCAGCTCATGTGCTCATTCTATTCCACAATAGAAGTGAAAGCCAACACTCAGCAAGGGCAAACAGGGATTTGCTTCAGAAGCCTTCCTCTAATCCAGACTAATGTGCTCTTAGAGATGCGTCGGTAGAAAATATTTACAGATGAACATAATCTGAATAAAGGTAACTGATGCTTTGAACTTGCTGCTGATTATCCTTAGACTTCCAATTAATATGTATATGTCAACTACAAACTTCATTCTCAGAAGAGTTCTTAGACAGATCTACTTCCAAATCAGGCACAAAATCCGAGCAGCAACTGTGGGCTATTTCATGTTTGGTTCAACAGCACTCCATGGAGCTAAACAGTGCTTGCTCGACTCACTGGCAGGTACGATTTGGCAACACATGGAACAGTTATACCACTGAAGTGGCTAATGCAGCAGTTATTTTTACTGCAACTGAGCTTTTAATATTAGCTATCATCATCCTCACCAGCTGCTAATGGGCTCTATACTGGATTAATCTCTCCCAGGTTAAACTTCTTTTAACCCATACAACAATTTGATCTCCTCATTTCCTACTCAGCCCTTTTATGTTTCCTACCTCTCTACTGCATCCCAAATACTACTTGGCCATGAGACTATGTCAAGTCTGTTATTAAAAGACCAACAACAATAAAAATTCTGTAAACTCAAGAGTAACTCCCACTTTCTTATAAAGTGATGGGTCCAAACCAATCAGGATTGCTAGTTTCCAAGAAAAAAACCCCAACCATTAAGTAAAAAAAATTGATGTTAACATATCTGCAAATTCTTGAAAATTCAGGTGGCTAAACCCCTTGAAAGCAAAATGCATATGAACAATGATGATGTGCACAAAACCTGCTACCAAGGAGACATACAAACAAACAAAATTCAATAAAACCTAAATGAATACTTTAAGTACTGATGGACATGTGAGCTGAAGATTCCCTTGCACCCAAACCCAACTACACTGCACAGAATCCATTTTTTTAATGCACCCTTGTAAAATATTTCTTTACCAAGCAGGGAAGCTAACAACTTACTCTAGATTAAAACCCAAATGGAAAGTGTTTTGTTACAAGAAATGGTGGTTACTAGTCCTTTAAAGTAATTCAGGGAAATTTTTTTACACCCATAAAAATATTCAATAAAGGCTGTGTTATGAAAATGTGACATAGTATTCAACAGAAACGAATAAAAGAAGTTCCACCCCTCATTAACACTAATATCTGTTTAGAAGTGTCTCTCTATTGACATTCAGGGAATGCGGGGAACTAACAATGTAGCTGGCTGTTAAATCTCTGCTATCTCTAAAACTGACAACATGGATGGTGTAAGTTTCACCTGTGGTTCAGGTTTCTAAATCTCTTGACAGGAAACTTCATCACATCAAGGAAACTTTGCAGACTACTGAGGCTTCCATCCCCCAGGCCTTGCCAGCTTCATGGTAACCAGAAGACCAAAAACTACTGAAAGCTGCTTTCTTGTAACAGTCAATGGAATACTTTTGTTTCACTGAAGAACTGAGAGACTTCTTCACCCTGCTGCTGTCAGATGAAGTCCAAGAGGAAACTTGGTACCAAAACAGGGAAATTACTGTTAATATGTTCAGGACTAAAATCAACTGGGCTCTCTTTAGCCAATCCTCACACAAACAAGGGCCACTTCTATTTGCATTTATCAGCTGTCAGCAGTAGTTGTGTAAGAGATTTTAGATAACCACTGAGACTGTGTTGGAAACTAAGCCAATTTACATCAAACTTGTAAATGCACTGTAGAAATGAGGAAGACATTAAGTTAAAGTGTTTTTTTAGTTGGCATGGAACTTCCTCTGTGCTCACTGGAACAGTAAGTCAGCCTAATGCTGCTGTTTGGGAGCCCCTGATTAAGACTGTTTGTTTAGTAAGGTGAAATCACAAAAACAAAAAACAGGAGGAACATTTTTCTGTCTACAAGTATTTCTGCTAAGTTCTGTAAGAAACTAAAAATTAATTTTTCTTTCAGCTTTATTCAATCAAAGGCAAAATGGAGAGGTGAATGTAGAGGATGAAAGAAGAACTTGGTGAAGTGTAAACCAAAATACAATAGTAAAATTACAGTTTGTAAACAGAACACCTGGCTCCACTAAGTGTGAAAGAGATTCACTAAATTAGGATCAGCACGGAAGAAAATAAGCATACAAAAATCTAAGAACGTCGTGACCACTGAAAAGTTCTTCCTTTTCAGATGACTGGGAAAAAGCAAAGTAAGTATCATGCAAATACTTAATTCTTCTCTTCCTGAAACTTACCAATTGCACGTCTGAAGTTTTCCATTAGAACTTCTGTTTTCTTGATCTCAGTGGAATAGACCTCACTTCCAACCATTGGACAAAAGGGAACTTTGCTTCCCAGTTCCTGAGCAATAGCTAAAGCCAAAGCAGTCTTTAAAAAGAAAAAAAACAAAAACAAAACAAACAAACAAACAAACAAAAAACCACAAAACAAAAATGAAAAACAGAAAACAAAACCCAGACATTAATTTTGAAGAGAATTAAGAAAGGATTCTTTTTTGCACAAAGTTAACTTTCCTCATTATATCACCTTCTATATATCAAGTATCAATTTAATGGTAAAACTATTCTGTCTGACATACACTTCTCACCTTCCTCCAACACAGGTGACCTTGGCCAAAGACTTTTAAAAAACCTTGAAGACACAATACTGGGCGTTTGAATTTGACACCTGATACAGAGGCAAAAAGCCTTAAATAGGATGGGGGAAAAAAAGGAAACCAAGCAAAAACTAGTTTAGCTTTTAATATAAAAATAACTTCTAAAACTTTTTCAGACCCCTTGTTACCTATGCGTTTAGTAACCTACAAAAGGTGGTTTCACATTAAAGATGCTGAACGCACCACTCACTGGGTACTGCTAGTGTTGATGACATGGCAAAAGCAAAAATATGAAGTAGGGAACTACATCAATACATTGATAGAAAAAAAAAATTCTGGTATATGAAAACATTTTACAACCACTACTCTAAAAAAGTTTTGTCAACAAATTAAAATAAATTTGGAAATACTTTATTTTGTAACAAAATAGAAAAATAGTACCTTGCCAGTTCCAGGAGGTCCTGCCAACAGCACTGCTCTGCCAGCCATTTTTTTGCTTTTGATTAACTCCACTATAACCCCACACGCCTGTAAGTCAAATAAGTATTTATACTGTTAATAGAAGCATTTCTATAGTATCTTTTGTTCCAACATTACTCAAAGTATTTAGAAATAACAGGTTTTACAAAAAGTAAAAATTTTGATTTCATGCAAAAAGAATGACAAGATCAGAAAAACGTACTTCCTACAATCATTCTATCTAACACAGACATTAAAAACCACAGACAACAAAACTCAATCTGTGAGCTCCGACTCCTTTTCCCACCCGCAGTCCCACGCACAGAGAGGTCTGAAAGTAAAGCAAGAAATCAGTCTTCGCTGCTTGGGCCGCAGATCCACTACAGACCTTCTTTCACGGCCAGGTTGGATGGGGCTCCGAACAACCTGGTCCACTGGAAGGTGCCCCTGCCGAGAGCAGGGAGGTTGGAACGAGAGATGGTCTTTAAGGTCTAAACCAATCTGTGATTCTACAATGGTTTTATCTGGCCATCGCACTGAAACGGAAGCTCCAATCCCTATTTGCATCAAATCTGCTGACTTTTGGTTGGTTCCGTTGCCTATAACAACCCAATTTCTACGCCTGACACCCGGGAGACAGTGCTACCGCGAAGCGGGAGCAGAACAAATACAGCCCCGACCACCCCCATCGCGTCTCACACCGCAGCAGCGACACGAAAGAAGCCAAGTACGATTCTCGCTGCCAGGGACTTGTCAGACGGCCCGGCCCGGCCCGGCCCGGCCCGGCGCCGCGCTCACCTCCCGCGCATTCTCCTGCCCCACGAGCCCGGCCCCCGCCGGCTTGGCGGCGCCACTGTCGTCCAGCCCCAGCCCCTTGACATGGCTGTGAGCAGCGATGCGCTGGGTCTTCGAGGTGCTCTTCACCTCCTCGATCTTCATGGCGGGGCAGAGCAGGAACAGCACGGGCACGACCGCCCCGCGCTCCTCGCACGCGGTCCCCGCGTTACCGGGGCTCCCAGCGCGCGCCGCCGTGCCCCGCCCCCACCTCATCATTGGCCTCCACGACGGCGCTCTCGGCGCTCATTGGGTGCGAAGCCTGCCCGTCAGCCGCAGGGGCTCAGGGGTTTAGGGTCCTCCCGCTCGTTTCCGCGTGCGGCGCGCGCGGACGGTCCGGGCGGGCGCGGGTGCTGCGGAGGAGAAGGGCCGGGATGGAGGGAGGTGGTGGAGTCACGGTCCTTGGAGGTGCTCAGCGGAACACTGGACGTGGCACTCGGTGCCAGGGTCTGGTTCAGAAGGTGGTGACCCGTCATGGGTTAGACTCCGTGATCTCGGAGGTCTTCCAACCTAAGTGGTTCTGCGATTCTCTGAATCGGCAAGGGCGGTTTGGGGAGAGGCGAGCAGAGCCCTCCTGGAGGGGGAACCAGCTCGTTCTTGCTCGCAGGTTTCCTGGCCCTGCAGCACCATAAGCACTTTCTTCCTGCAAGCCGATTTGGCGCTGGAGGCAGTGTTTGTCCCCGCTGCCGGGGGAGTCCTGGATGTCCCTGGCTCGGTGTCTTGTCGCTTGCCCGCCGACAGCCGCTGACAGTGCGCCAGGGACGCAGAGCTTTATCAAAACCTCGGCTGGCTTTAGCTCACAAAAATAAGCTGAGGCTTTCCAAGGGTGTTTTCTAAAACTTTGTCAAAGATTCACAGAATCGTTAAGGTTGGAAAGGGCCACTGGAGACCACCTAGTCCAACTCCGCTGACAAGGAAAGTAAGGGTGGTTTCTTACATGCTCGGTGTTGCTCACTAGTTTTTAGTGTTCACTGAAAATGCAGAATAACTTTTTCTGCATCTTGAAAGCCTTCCTATAAGCATTTGACATTTGACATTTGTGACGTGCTGAGCTTTGAGCAATTGAAATGGGTAAAAACATTCCAGCTTCTCAGCAGGTGGTTTCATGGCCTCACAGAAACATCCATGTTTCATGAGGTCTGTGATGCTGCAGGTTCTAGGCTGTTCCAGCTCCTAACTGTGGTTTGCTGGTAATTCTGCTGCACCATCTATGAGGAGTTTAAAAGTGTGATATGGAGATCACTCACACTGAAATTTTAGATGGGACCTGGGAACCTGCAGTTCCAGTGAGTTCTCTTTGCAGATATTGTAATCTCTCCCACAAAAGAGACAGGGGACTCTTCCCATGGATATATAGAGTTTTCTGTGATTATAAAATCGTCGCTGTATCTGCAGTGTTTAAAGCCGGTGGATTACTGTGGTATGAGGCAGGACTAATGTCTGCTGCCAACTTGGCTTTCCTGTGCACTGCCAGGGGAATTGCAAAAGCAGTCTTGTGACAAGCACAAGCTCAGTTTTAGGGAGGATGGGAGTTCAATTTACAAAAGCCCAGTGAGCCATATACATGCTATTCATTCCCACTTTGTTCAAGAGCTTCCATTAGTTTTGTTATAAATGTAATTTTGCAAAGAAAATACTTTGCTTATTGTTGCTTTCTTTTTCTGTTAATTGTTCTGTCAGCTTATATTTACATACCCTAGTTTAAAACTGTAATTACAATATAATTGCACACATGTGTGGTTCAACACCTTTGTAAGGGTATCCTGCTATACAACTGTTCAGCTAAGAATATTTGACTAACAAATATGAGTTATTCTTAAAATAATTAGAAAAGTGTATATGCCATTAGACTGTGTACATCCTCTCAAGGTCATATTAGTCACAGAATGCAAACGCCTAATAGGTACTGAACTGTAGACTTTTTCCTTTGTAAAAGAGCAAATATACAACTTTGATTTCTCCAGTGCATTAAACTGCCGCAAGTGCTGTAAGTCTGGTCAGAGTTCAAGTTTCTGCCACTCCTGGAAGAATAATTAGCAAGTCTGGTAAGAGCTCTGACGGCAGTGATGTTGCTATCAAGGGGTTCAGGCTAGGCATGACCCTCCTTTTCAAAAGGGTGAAATGCATAATAATTTGTTAACTTAGACTGAAACCTATCCATATGGTCTATATTATCTTGTTTGATGTTGCAACAAGACTTGCTTTTAAGATTATGGCATTTCAAAATCTATTTAGTAATATTTACTTGTTTATTTTTGGTTAAATTCAATATACAGGAATGTAGATGGTAGGAATAGAGAATTGCTGTTAATCTTCACTGTAACTTGGAGGAAGGATAGAAATGTTCTATGTCTATAAAAATCAGGTATGCTACATAAGGTTCTTTAACTTCGGAAATATTAATTAGGGATTTTTTCCTGCTTAAAGTGGATAAGAAACAGAGTGTTAAGTGTTTGTCTACAGCAATAAGATTCTCAAACTCAGAATTCAGAGCCTAAAACTTTTGTCTGCTACTGACCATTGCTGTTCAGTAAATAAAATTTGCTGCCATAATGAAGGTACCATTTTAATATTGACCTGCAGAAAACATGATTAAAATTATTTGGGTTTGTGTTTGTAGTAGAAGAGGATACCTCAATAGAAATAAAAGTAAAAAATAGTTTGCTGGATAAATGTAAGGCTGGCTTCTCCCTCTTACTTGCTCACAGGTATTATTTAAGTGTGCTAGATTTGGCATTGCTCATTGTATTGATTGTTTTACTCATTCCATATGTTCTTTGAGCATTGTCCTGAAGTTGCAGTTAAAGAGGAGCAAAAGAAGACATTCAGGTGAGGGAGAATAAACAATAATCCTTTACACCACACAGGATTAATTATTTATTCCCCAGGAAGAGCAGGGTACAAGTGAAACTACTGGAAAATAGTGTTGTGATACATCAGTCTGAGGAAATATAAACCCTCAACTTTTACATTATTTTCTGTGATTTTTTTGACTAGTTAATGTATTAGAGAGGGAGGATAAAATCAATTTCAAACCTTTACTTCTTCCTTCTTTGTCCAGGCCACCAGATGGAACATAAGTAGGCTGTGCAACCATCCTGCCCAGCTCAGTCTATGGATGCTTTGTGTATAATTTAATATTTTGCTAGCCAGCTAATCAGAAAAAATAATACCTGTCACTAACAGGCTGAACTGTTATTCCCCAGGTTTAATCAACTCATTTTACCAACGTTTCTTTTGCCACTTGGTTTGAGGTCTTCTATTTGGCACAGATGTCACACGATACCCAATGTGGGAGCTGGAGACTTGAGAGCTGTTTTCCTAGACTAAATGTTTGAGGTTACAGGACGTACCTTAGTTTCACATAAGCTTTCAAATTTCAGTGGGACATGCTGAATCCTGAAACTGTCAAATAGTGTATTATTTTTGGAGTGAGACTATGTGTGTGTGAGTGTGTGAATGACCTTTACATTTTTACCCTATCCCAAAAGTCTGACTTCCTGCCTTTTCTCCCATGAGTCCACAAACTTTAGCAATTAAAGTGAACATGTTTTAAGGAAGACATTCCATACAGGAGAGAACAGCTGGGATAGAGAATGGTTAGTTTAGGGGGGAAACAAAGTAAACAGGTAAATGCTACAAATTTTGTGAAGGATATAGAAAAATCTGGAGAAATTGAGATTATCTCATTTTTCCAGGTTCCTCTCTCCCTCTTAGTAATACCAAGCCCTTTGTGCAAGGGTAGGGAGTGGTGGGGCTAGTAGGTATGTCTTGTTTTGTTCCCTGCAAAAGAAGATGATTATTTTTCTATTCTTCAAAGGAATAGAAGTGATGTGTCGTACCAAATGCCATGCCTTAATTTCCAAATTTGTAATTCATTCTAAAACTTTGTAAGCTAACAAAATGGACCTTTCTAAATGCTGAATAAAAGTGCTTGTGTCTATCTTTATCAGATTTCTTCTTTGATGATGGTGATTGAAGTTATTAGTTTCATACATACTATGTGCACTCTAAGATTTCTTCAAGTGATATGTGGCAAAATCAGATCCACAGGCTCTAAAACCCTGAGACAGAAGTATGATCTCAGTGCTAACGACAAAGCTGTAGGCATTGAGTTTTTTCCTTCCCTCTACAGAAGAGCAATTGCTTCCCTATCTAGAAAGTTGCAAAACTTTTCTGTGTCTAAAGGGAGAAAAGCAAACCTCCACTTCTACCTGACACTCCTCCTTCTTGCAGGTCACTCAGGAGTAAAAGAAAGGCCACTATTGTTACATGAGAAGTGGAATGAAATCCATTTTCCTGAAGATTTTTATCTTCCTCACTTAGCTATCTTTAACAGAAAGAATTATATTTTTTCCATCCCATAAATTCTATCCAGTATCCCTCTAAATTCTGTCTGAGCAAAATGCATCTCTTTGTTAAGCTGGCAGACCAAAATGGATCTCACGTGAGCCCTGCTGTGGCCTCTTACACTGTGAGTATTGAAATGAGTCCTCCTTGACCTCATTGCCAATATTCTCAAGAGTTGTACAAAGTTTTAGACCTTTCTACATTGTCAAGGCTTGTTGAAAAATAGCTGTTATTTTAGATGTTTTGAGAGGACTTCTGGATACCACCTTTTCTGGTTGAGAATCAGACCCTTTCCCACCTCTTCCTTCTGAACTCATCTAATAATGCTAAAAGAAAAGAAGTAAAGTGTAGGTTATATGATACAGGGATATCTGTGGGGATTCTGACGTTTTAGAGCTTTATGTGAATTGGTGTAAACTTTCCCTTCCCTTTGCAAGTGCATATTGATGTAACAGATTCAGCACAAGGAAGTGTATATGAGTCTTATGATTTAACAGGAAACTATTCAAAGCCTGGGAACTTGGTCTGAAAAGTGACATTATGCATAATTTGGCTCCCATGACAGAGCTTCCATTAGGCTGAACTATTCTGCTTGAGAAGCTGATTAGTTAGTTAGGCAAGCTCAGTATTCCTTGTGAGTTCACGTCTTTCCTTTAGGGAGACAGTAGTCTCTCAAATAGCACTGAGTGCTAGGAAGAACTGCAGTTTTTTCCCCCTTTTTCATTTGAGTCACTGATTATGTCATCTTGACTTCCATATGTTTGGGAAGGAGCAGTAATTTGCATCCAGCTTTAAACCAAACTCTTTTATATTGAAAGTGTTGGTATATAAAACAGATTTCTTTGTAAGAAAAAGCCTGGAGTTTGGAGTCAAAGCCTAAAAAGCAAAACCATGATGTTGACAGTAGCCTTAGGCAAGTCATTTTACACTTCTGGCTCATTCATTAGTTATTCAGATGTGAATGTTATTACTATGAGCAATATGTATTACTGCACAGAGTGAGCAGAAAAGCAACTGCACTGCACTCAAGGGGAAAAAAAAAAAAAAGTAGAACAGGTCTAGTCTTCTTTGACACTTGTGGTAAGTCCATGACACAGTCTTGGTTTCTTGGCTTGTAGAGAGGTACTTTGGACTCCTTAGTTGCTATTGAAATGCCGAGCACAAGTGTTAACTTTATCCTGTGGAGCATTTAGCTGTCTGGGTTATCAGTAAAGCGAAGTGACTTAAATCAGTGAAAGAATCATGCCCCTTAGCCTCTGAAATGCCCTGAGGCCTCTCCAATGTTCACCTGCTTGTTGACAGTTTTGGTGGTGGTAGCGGTGGTTTCCAGGAGAGCTGTTCATCACTGTTAATAATCTTGGGATTCTTACTTCATTAAGGATACGATTTTTAAAGCAGCTTCTCACCTAACTTAAATATCCCTTTACAGAAAAATGAATTATGTAAGCCTAGAATTTATTAAGTGTAAAGAGAGTAAATGATCCAAACGTGACCTGCTTTTTCACGTGGGTTTGCAATGTCCATGTGACTTTGAAATCAAACCTGGTCACTACAGTTCCAGCAGCACCGGGGTTTGCTTGGGGGCAGAATGGAGGGTGAAGGTGATGTGATGGTGAGCGGGTTTAAGCAGCCCTGCAGCGTCTGATTAGCGTGGGCGAGATGTGAGCGAAGGTGTGGATGCTCAGGGCAAATACAGTGCCCCCTTCCCCGGGCTGCTGGCTCCCAGCCCTCCCTCAGGCCGGGCACACACCGGAGGGGGCGCAGCTGCCTTCGAGTAACCCACTGAAATTGCCCCTTCTTGCAGGGGGTGCCTAGTAGGGGCAGCGCAGGGCAGAGATGAGCTGGAGTGGTTCTCATCACCGGCCGCGGACCAGACGACCCCCGCTGGCTCCGAATAGCCCGGCGCTGGCTCTGCCCAGCCCTCGCCCTGCCGGGTCGCCCTTGCGCACGGGCCCCCGGCGGGCGGAACGACGGCGGCGGGGCCCGCGTTGCTGCAGGGGCGCTGTGCGGACGGACCGCGCGGGCGCAGTGCCGCCATGGCTGCCCGCATCCTGAACGTGAACGTGGGAGTGCTCGGCCACATCGACAGTGGGAAGACGGCGCTGGCGCGGGCGCTCAGCACCACCGGGTCTACCGCCGCCTTCGACCGGGCGCCGCAGAGCCGCGCGCGGGGCATCACGCTGGACCTGGGCTTCTCCTGCCTGCGCACCGCGCTGCCGCCGCAGCTGGGCCCGGGGCCCGGTGAGCTCCAGTTCACGCTGGTCGACTGCCCGGGGCACGCCTCCCTCATCCGCACCATCATCGGCGGTAAGGGGGGCGCAGGGGGGCCCGCCCCGGTGGCTACCGTGCGTCCCGGGATGCTCCAACCCTCGTCGGGGTCCGCGCCCCGCGGGGCTGTGCCCGCCCGTCCCTGTAGTGGGAGCGGGGTTGCTGGGAGTCGGGGTCTCCGGCTGTGCCCAAACCGAGAGGCTGTCAGGTTTTTCACGGACCTATGACTTTGCTACGCTTCCTTGTAGTTGCTCTTCAAATAAAAATCAGTGCTTATAGAAAAGCACTTTTTGCATGTGAGTTCTTGGGGTGCTGTTTGGATGGTCAGGTAGGCTCAGGTTTCTTACAGTTATCGGAAAAAAAGGTTTTATTTGTTGTGTATGGAGGCCTTACCAATGGCACAGAAGAGTCCTATAAGTTTCTATTTTCTTGCCTGTTAAAGCTGTCAGAGTTTAATATTTCCTGTAAGTTGAGAGCCGTGATTTAGTCGCTAGACCTGCCCATGTTGTCTTGGAGGACTAGGGAGTTCTAAACATGATAATTTTAGTCTTAGAAATAATTTCGTGGATTTTGGTAAGTTTTCATTTTTGTCTTCATAGGTGATAGCAGAAGGTTAATTTGGTTTGCATTAGGACTCATTTTAAATTAGTTTACCTTGTTCTATCTCCCTCTTCTGTCTTTTCTAAAGAGTGTAAGAGGTGGTCCGTGCTTGAGTAAGGATATAATGGAGTTTAAAGTAGTCACAGATTGATGCAACTGCGAGGTTCAGCCTGTAAGTTCAGTTCCTCTGCCAGTGTCTCTTTAATGACAACTTGGTGGTAGTTTCTTGGCTAGACTGAGGTTCAGCTGAATTACTTGTCATGATGTAGGAATTTAACCCCCTTTTGAACAACTGTGTTATTTGTAAGTTGCGCTTCTTGTGGGTAGGATAATAAATATTTACTTATTTGCCGGTTTTGCCAGCAGTAAAATGCTATCATCAATGTATGCTCCACAGCTGCAAGGGAGGAGTGGCTGTGTGCTTAATTTCAGAAACCAGTGGTTTTGTAGTCTTCTCTGGTACTTGACAATCCCTTATCATTGTTTAGTAATTGTAAGTACCTGATTATTTTCTGAAGCGCAAAGTTGACTTTGGCAGATGTTTCTTCGATGTTCTGAAGTAATTTGTAGTCAGACATTCCTTTCTGCCAGAAGCAACTAATCTGAATGGTGTAAACTTTCTCATGAAGGGGTCGTGGGAAAACTTAAAAATCAGCTTTAACTGTTTTTTTTTTTTTCCAATAGCTTTAACACTTATTT
Source organism: Horornis vulcanius (assembly GCA_013401035.1). Taxonomy (NCBI): domain Eukaryota; kingdom Metazoa; phylum Chordata; class Aves; order Passeriformes; family Scotocercidae; genus Horornis; species Horornis vulcanius. The sequence continues at coordinate 20,137 of VZUA01101317.1, forward strand.
GGGGTGGTTGTTTGATACACAGGCTTCTTATTGCTTTCTGTTATTTTTATGAAGATCTTCAAACTATTTAGTCACAGTTGTCCACATCAGCTGAGTAAGTTATTCAGATTTGCTTATTGATAGACCTTGCAGGGAGAAGGGGGGCATGGATGGGAGGAGATGACGATAGAGTTTTCTTCCCAGCAAAAAGAATTCTTGACAGATGGTAATTCAGACACAAGCACATCAAACTCACTGAATTCCAGTAGTAGCAGGTTATGTATCTTACTGAAGTAAAAAAGTTGATTAGTGTGACTTACTGCAATTGTGCGTTAAGGAAGAGTTGTAGAGAAAATGCAGTATTGTGCTAATAGTTTAAAGGATTAGGAATTTCAGTTTTTTGCTTGATAACATAGATGTATCTTCACAGTGGATTTTTTTTTACTACCAAGTTTGAAAGTGAAACTTTGATGATAGAACCTGATCTGTGTCTGTGGGACTATTTAGGTGCCTACAGGTTTGGTGTGGTTTGGTGACACTCAAACTGAAGTGTAGCATGTCTTGTGTAACAGGGTACATTCTTTGGTGTTCATATGCGTTTTGATGTTTCATGTGCCAACTTTTTCACCACTTTAGGAATGGAAAGTGAATCCTCCCAGATAATGCTACTTGAAAAATTTAGGTTATTTTCATCTACTTCCTCGTCACTAAGCATTAAAGGTTCACTGTTCCAAACATTTTCTCTGTAACCAGGAATGCCACTACCCTTTTCTTTTTGATGGAATCTGTGATTTCCCTGTTACTACATGTTTCCTCTATATATGTTTTTTCAATAAGACATAAGTGCAAAGTATTTTATCTTTCTGTGTTTTTTCTGCACCTTGGATTCCCCATACCTCTTTAAAATACCAATGTTCTGAATTCAAATCCTGGGGTAGCTATAGTTGGAAGCTAATCCGCAGAAAATCTAGAAGTAGGATGCCTGTGGGCAAGGGAGCTGGATGTGAGGATTTGGAAGGTGGACTGTCAGCAGAGATGACAGGGCTGCTTCAGAACTCTATGTTAGTCATGTGCATATGCAGGGTTTGCAGGAGAAGCTACTGCTGTGAAAATATTATTGCATCTTGTTGTTTGCAGTTCTCTTTTTTCACTGAAGGTGGGATAAACTAGTTGGATTCCCCCTGAGTAATCCCAGCTCATGCAAACACTGTCTGCTGTGGCTGGGTAGCACCAGCATTGTTCACTCAGGTCTCCCATGAGATGAGGAGCTCAAGGATTTTCTTCTGAGGAGTCGCTTTCTGGCTCTTCTCTTCCAAAGTGCCATTTTCACCAGTGGTGTCCCAGGTTCTCTTTCTCTTGTAACTAATCTTTTTTGTGCTCCCAGAGTGCTTCTAAGGGTTAATTCCTTTGCTGTACAAAGCTGATAAATCTCACAGATTAAATGTTACTGTTTACCACTCTTTAACATATTTCTGTATGTAGCTAATTCCTGAAGTGGATTTTTTCATGTCAGAATCTAGAATTGCATTTTTGTCATGCTGTGCCAGGTAGTGCTTGACCTTGTGAATACTTCTCATGGTCACTCACAATATGCTTGTTCACACACAATACCTTTGGATTAAGTGAATGCAGAATATTTGAGCAGTAACCGGATGGAATGAAAAACAGCAGTCATATTTCATTCTGTGTACACTTTTCTTGCAAAGCTTGTCCTTGTAAACAAAACATATCAAATGTTAAATCAAAAGTGGGTTTTGTTTGTGTGTGTGTTTTTGTTTGTTTGTTTGTTTTAACCTGCATGCTGGGAACTGGAAATGTTGTAGGCAGTTTCACCCAAGATGTTTTGTTTAAGTTTTAGCTGGAAGGTGATAGTCAAGGTTGGAATGGAATAAATAATAGTCACTTGGTGTACTTCATCATGCCTTTCACTTGTATTCAAACCATACTGGTTTATATTCTTCTAAGGCTCTTATGTGTCTTCCTTCTGGCAGGAAGGCATTAAGTTATTGTGGGCAGCTGTGTGGCCTGGACTGTGCTATGTATTTCTGGCTTACTCTTTCAAACAATAAGAACAGAAAAACACAATTTCAGACTTTTCCTGTGCTTTAGCAGGATTGTGTCTCAAGCAAGGCAACAAAACCAGTATTTACAGCCATTTGTGTCTGACTTGCTAAGGAGAACAAACAAACCCAAGTATTGACCCTTAAGAGCCAATTCTTATCTTGTCCCAAGCAGTAAGAAGCACCCACATCAGCCTTACACTTGGTCTGTACACTGAAGGAATGACTGCAAGATACAGGACTGATATTTTTGTCATTACTGCATTCTTCTGTTGCTGTAGAGATTTAGAGTGGTATTTTTGATAAAATTTCACGCTGAGCTGGGGTAGTTTCTGTCACAGCACTGTGGGTTTTTTTAAGCTTCTGTTCTTTTGTTAATGTTCAGCTCCTGATCTTCCACAAAGCTGATGTTAATGTCGTTGAAATAAAATAAGAGTTGCTTTTACATTTGTTTGTCACAGACCTGTGTGCCAGTAAGGTCTGGAATAGTTTCTCAAATGAATTCAGCAGGAAGAGATGCCTGCGGAGAGGTTAGACAAGTTAATCTGCCAGACGAAATTCAATCCCCTTATTTCATTGTAAGGCCACTTTGCGTAGCAAAGTAGTTTAAGCAGTAGCAGATTTTTTCCTTGCTGATGGTTAATTTCATGCCCTACAAAGGGTCAGCACACTAATACAAGAGAACATGATTACCTCATCCCAACTTCCCCCATGAAGGCTGCCAAGGGATACTGAGTGTTTGCTTTAGGTGAGCTGTTGTCAGATCCCTTTATCTCTTTGACTTCTAGATGGGTCCTCAAAAGAATTTCTAAATCAGAAAATTGTCTCTTTTTTTCCTTTTTTTTTCCCCCCATGAAGTTCAAAGGACAGAGTATCCTTATAGGGTTTTAATTGGAAAGCTGCTGCTTAACCCTGGTTGTTTAAACCTGGGTTGGGGGGAACTCTGACAAACTTGTAGTTTTGTAATTGTTATGCCGTCTGAACCTTTGACCTTTTTACTTTGTTACTAGAACTTCATTGTCACCATTTGTCCCTGCAGTTCCTTTCAGAGAAGACTGCCTTGCAAGTGTCTGTTTCCACTTTGCTGTTGTGTTCAGTTAAGGAAGGGTATTAATTCATACCTGATACATTGGAGGGACCAAGACTTTTGAATTTTCACTAGAACTGGGAGGGCGGAAATGAGCATAGCAAAAGCATGTCTTGCTGATGCAAATGAGTACAATAAAAACAGGCTTGGGAGATCAAGGGAAATGTGGTCTTGCTACCAGCATTCAAATTCAGATGCAGATTATTTGTAAGATTAATATATCACAAAACCCCCCAGCCTTCTATCACAAATTAGTTGTTTTGCTGAGTTTGTTAAAAGCTTTTAAGACGATTTGTAAATTTAGAGTTACCTTTGCATTACTGCAATGAAAACACACTTCTGTTGATGTGAGTTTTTGTTTGAGACCTTTAAGGTGTGACAGTTCTTGGGTTTTTTTTCTATTCTAGGTGAGTGAGCAAGTCGAGATTTATAGTTGTAATGTATATGTGGATGACTTTCTGTTGAGTACAGGGAAACCTCTGGAGGGAAAGAGTGCCTTGTATTTAGTGGTTATCATTCTAGTCATAGAGAAGTCACTAGAGCATCTTGAGATCTTTGGCTGCCAGCTTGAAATGAGAGTAACATAATGAACCCTCTTCTGGTGGAAAAAAAAATTAACATACAACCCTTGTGTAGTGTAATTCCTATCCACAAACCTTGATGTAGTGGTTGATGTTATGAAAGTACTCATAGATTAAGGGACTTCAGCTAGCACTAGTGGGAATGTTTTCTAAAACCTGTTCGATTCTTTGGGTTCATAGTGCTTGTGAATTGCTGACACTGCTTTGTATTGAAATTTCAAATAAACTGTATTTCCGTAAATGAAATTGAAGCAGTGTCTTTTTTTTAGTCACTGTAATTTGGCTGGT
>VZUA01101320.1:985-19333 GCA_013401035.1 Horornis vulcanius
TCTTTAGGAACAAGCTTGTTCTAGCCATAAAATGCTTTCAAATCTCCCTCTAACTTGTTACCAAATTGTCCTTGCTTGATTTCACACAACCTGTCCTGTCCGCAGTATTCTAACAATATTTTATTGCATTCTTAGCTTCTTAAGTGCTATTCCCATAAACACTCAGCCTATGGAATTTAGCTTTAGTGGGATCCATTCAGTTTTGAAAAACTTGTTCAAAATTAAATGGCTACAGAGAAATAAATATTAAGAATCATGTTTCCATTTGTAATGAAGCACATATTACAAATTAGAATTAGGAATTTCCAAGTTTGTGTTTGCTCTTTTTCTACCACACTCTATTTCTAGTTTTTATTTGATAGTAGGGTTTGTGATAATTACTTATAGGCTGATTAACTTCAGGAATCCCAGGCAAAGAGTAGAAAAGAAAAGGTTTGTAGGGAATTCCAATCCTTTTGTCAGTCACCATTGTATTATGGATAACAGGAATCATTAGTTGAATTTTATCTTGTTCTTCAAAATTTGTGTTCATAAAGACATTTGCACAGATGTGTATTTTAGGTGCAGGCTGTGCTATAACACAACAAATGAGCAGAGAATTAGGAACAGAGTAAAATGTAGAATGGATCTGAGCCCTCACACAGGAGCCAACAACGGGAAACACCCTTGGAAAGGCAGCTTTTCAGCCAGGTTGGAAAAGTCTAATACCTTCAATATTCTTATCAATAATGTAACATAAATATTGCAATACCACTCTGCACATTTGCCACTGACAAAATGATTATGGCCTAATCAGCATTGACAAGGACAGGGCCATTATGCTCAGTAATGCAGCTGAAAATGGGAGTAGTGCCATTATAATGAGCTATGTGTTAATGCTGCTGCAGCCCAGGGAAAAGAGCTCCCAGCCACAGCATGGACACTGTGTCCAGGCAGGGAGTGACTTTGAAAACCACTAAATGACTCAACAGAAGCTGCCAGAAAATGCTGTGCAATGTAGGATAAATCTAATAATAATAATATGAAAACTGAGTTGTGCCCCGCTGAGGCCAGGGAGGTTTAATTTTTCATCCCACAGTGTTTTCTCGTTCATTCTGGTGTTTAAATTGTAAAGAGTGCTGAAGAACTTACAGGATGTAGAGAAGAGCTTCAAGTATAAGTCTGGCTAATGAAACACTGTGCATCTAAAAAAGGATGAACTGAACAGGATAAACTGTTTGCCTACAAATAACTTCATTGGATCAAGGTTTGTTTGCTAAAGCCCCTTTAATGCAAGCATAGCAAGGACCAGAACCTCCAGCAAAGTCATCATTGAAAACTGTGAAGAAAGCAACCAGGGAAAGTGATGGCCTTTCTTTCTCAAAAAGTCCTCAAAATTTGAATTTTGCCCTGCTGTAAAGTAGGTTGAGTCCAGAAAAGGCAGTAAGAAAGTGCAGCAGTTAAAGACTAAAATCCTATGACTACAATGTAAGAATCAGACTAGCTCATTTAAAGGGAATTTTTGCTCTTAAAAGTGTCTGGTAATTTTCGGATATCAATGCTGTGATTACAGCAGACCCGTGCCTTAAGTGGTTGAATTACCCCTGAACAGAGGGATCCTGGGAGAAATTGGAGGGGTTGAAGAGAAAATGCCCAAACTCTTTGCTGAAGTGATTTAATCTCTTTCCCAACAACCTATAAACTGTTTTTACTTAGACTGGGGAAGAGCTAATGGACATAAAAGAGTGCAAGAAACTGAGGCGCACTGAAAGAGATTTGATGTTAAATGAGAACCAGGAGGCACTGAAGTGAAGCTAAACTGAAACACAGCCCCCTCCTCTCCTTGTCCTTCCCTGAGATCATCAAAAAGGGCAAGTTCTGCTGAAACTGTAATGTATGAGAAATATGCATTTAGATCATTTATCGGATTAAGATTTTTAGCAGTTTTTTTATCTACTGCTGATGATGACTTCTGGCTCTGAGGACTCCTTTGTCATCTTATACCATTTAATATGTATTTCCAGAAGGAAAAAAAATCAAATGCTGAAATGTTGTCAGACCTGAAGCTGGATACATAAAAAATTATGGCTCAGGGCTGAAATTTACAGAGAAATACAAAGTTCTCTGAGAAACTAACAAAGGGGAAATGGAGGTTGCAGTTGGCCAGTGCCAGTTACACCATTTCCCTCTCAAATTGTCCATACTCTTGATCTTTTTGACTGACAAAATAATGCTGCAACCACAGGTGCTTAGTTTGGCTTTTCAATAAAAGCACTTTTAAAGTTCAAAATTAAAAAAACCCAAAACAACCCAAACCCACGTCTGCAGCTCTAGGTGTAGATAATCACAAGATCTGACTGTAAAATCTTCACTGCATCTATTTTTTTTCACATTATTTCCATGGGAAGACTGTTTTTTTAAAAAACTATTAGAACTAACAAAAAAGACCCACAGTTTTTTTGTAAACTGTGTTGGAGAAACGAATTTTTCTTTCCTACTGCTGCCAGAACTGGATAGTAGTTGCAATACACAGGTTTTGGAGTAAAGGTATAGATTTTGGAACACTTTTAAAGGCTCTTTCTCCCAGCAGAGATGTAACAGCCCATTTTAGATTCCTCCTCCTCCCCTGTACGTAGAGAACACTGCCATCTGCAGAAAAAAGTGGAGCTGTGTTACACCTGATGGCAGCAAACTGCTGAAAATTCCAAATTCCCCAAGTGACAAGGGACACATTTCCCAGGGCCAGTGTAATAGGCTGTGAGGACAGCAGGGCATCACTTACAGCGAGCAGCAGAGCTGTGATTTCCTTGATGGAGTGTCCTCAGCAGGGCAGCTCAGAGGCCAGGGATGTTGCATGCTAACAATAACTATCTTTCTGAGACTCTCAACTGCCCTGAAAATGAATACAGGCCCTTGCAGCATAGAAATGAGGAACTTCAATTTCTGCTGAATCATTTTTCTATGTCCTGGAAGAGAATAGCCATGATAGATGCACTGCAGTGAAAGAACAGGAGCTTCTGGAGTTCCATGCATATCAACAAGTTCCAAAACTGCTATCCCTCCTTCTTTATTATGATATAAAAGCTATCAAACTCCAAATCTCTCTCACCTCCTTCCAACATTATGGGGTTTAATACACGGCCTTGTTTGTTGGTTTGATGGTGTTTCTGTAATGCTGCTGTTGGCACAGCTGGTGCACACTTGGAAACCTCATGAATGGGACTGATACCCCATTTTGGGGGCAAACAAAACTCCAGGAGGAGGCTGTGACCTGCCCAAAATCAGGTGAAAGTTCAGGGTCTTGGGGATCAGATTTACCACTGCACAACCCATAAAAGGAACATAAAAGGAAGAGTTCTCAAGGTAAGGCAAAAGCTGTTGGAGTAAAACTGTATGTGGGAGGGAAAACTGAGTGAATGTTCAGGAAGATGGCTGTAACTCAGGTCTGAGCATCGAGGCAGAGATTTCATCCTGCTTGAAACCCTCAGCTCAGTGTCATTGCTGTGCCTGGGGAACACTCAAAAAGAGAAACATTTAAGAGACAGAAGACAGAAAGTGAAGATGTTTTTAAGACAATCCTTACAGTTTACAAAGTTCACTTCTCTCTCATCTCCGGGATAATGTTATTTCCCTAAGCATTTTGGAAAGGCAGGAGGGTTTAAGGAGGCAGTGAAATAAAGAGAGGATGGGGCAGCTTCCCTGCAAGAGCAGACTGAGGAGAGAACTCTGTTTGCCAAAGAAACACATCAGGCCAGGCTGGCAGGAGGTCCAGGGGCTTTTCTAACCAAAATAATTAACTTGAAAAGATGTAGGATTTTTGAGTTTAGGAAAATATCTAAAACCTTCCTAAAAGTGAATTGCTTCAATTGCAGATATTAGCAATTTTTAAAGACATGTGCAGTTCCATGGCCATATTGATAGGATCCTTGTTTCTTGTTCTTTCAATTGGCAGCACATTTCACAGATTCTTTATGCCTTGTTTTAAAAAGAGTGAGGTTATTTAGATTTAAATGTACTTCAATTTTCTGCCTCTGTTATGAGAGTAAACAGAGTAATCAATTTACTTTCTTAAATGTTCACTGTTTTATCTATCATTGTTCTCTTACACATCTTGATTAAAGAAAAATGTCCTATTTTTCACTCTTTTTTTTTCATAGCTTTGCTCATATTTTTGCTCTTCTGCAGAGCACTTTGGTCTGTTCTGTACTTTTTTTTTTTTCAAAATGTGCCCAGAATCGCAGACAACAATTGAGGGAGGAAGCTGTTTCACTCATTTCTAAGATACACTCATAATAACAAACTTTCTGTGACCAAAATAAACGCATCTGGCTGAGGAAAATCCTTAAAATTCCTGAGAGTGCTTTGGAAGTGCTTGATTTAGTGGTTATGGTGGGTTAATAACACAGAATTTGCATTAACTTCACTCTCACCCTTCTGCTTTTTCTGAGCTGCACAGTATCTGTTTAGATGAGGATTTTTCAGGGCTATAAAACACTTTATGGAACCTTTGCCCCATCAAGTTTCAAAACCCACCAGACTCCTTTGAACAGCTCATTGTTATTAAAAAGCATTCTTATGTATCTCTGGATGTTTAGAGAGATCTTTAAATACAAAATGAACAGTGTAAATAACTGTTTGTTTTAAGGATTTATTCAGGATTTGGGCCCCTACTTATAAGTCTGGGTATATATTTTAACTCCATTGCTTTCAAATGGAAGAATTTCTTTTTGTTTTAATATTGAATATCGTGACCATTGAAGTTAATTGTACAGGGATGGTTCTCATGTCTGGAGGAATTACTGAAAACCTCTGTGAGAAGACAGAAGATTTTTCACACTTACTAATTCTATAAATTATAGTCAAGGAGGTTCATGAAAACAACTCAACAGAAAGCTCAAACTGAGCCAGTGATGCTGGTCCAGAACCTTCAGTGGGCTGAGGCCAAAGGGTCCCACCCTTCCCATTCCCACCACAATTACAACCTGTAATACATTTTGTAATGCTAATTCAGGTAAGAGTGAGGAAAATAAACCTCCATGTTCCTGCTGTGTTTTATACTCCTGGAGATTTTCAATTTTCTCCCTTATCAAAGGCACACTCAAGGTGCTTCATCTCTAGGCAAGAACTCCCAGCTTTTCCTCTTCTTTTTCACTAAACAATCAGATTCCTTGGCAATGCTGATGTCCATCACTTTGCCTCATCTGGATAGGAAATAAGTATGAAATTTCCAGAAATATGATGTCCAGGAGACCTGGCAGGAGAAAGCAGAAAGGATTTCTGCTGAAATCCCAAGCCCGGTTAGGTATGCAAGGCTGCATCTCATTTCTGCAGGCAGTTGCCATGACTATGGATGTGCATTGGATAATTGCAGCACCAGTGACTGCTGGCATTTGCACACGCATTTATCCAATTAGGATGTGCAATCAAAGTAATTTCATGCACAAATTAGCTGCACAATTGTGCATGCCTCCTGTACATGTAATTGTATGCCTAATTGGTCTGAAAGTCTTGTTCGCAACGTGTGTCTTGATTTTTTTGTAATATAACATAAAAAACAGTTTCATTTGTAGAAATGCAAATTTTGTATCATGTTAGCACTTAGAAATAACTCCATGTTCTCTTTATATATTTCACAAAATAAACATTTCTCTGCGTGCTACCTGTAGGCAATGTGAGCTTACAATCCACAAATTAATGACAGCTGAAAATTTAACATTCTTTTTGGGTTTTGATAATTATAGCCTTAATAAATCTATAAATACTCCATTCTTTGTGTAGAAAAAGGGCCACAAAATTGCACTACTTTTGTTTCTTCTATGCTACATATAAATAAAAATAATACTATAGTAGGAATCCTTGCGTGAGCACATTGCTAAAATATTGCCATGGTTTTATATCGAAAGAAAATGTATTAAGCAATATATTTAGTTCATATAAACATGAAAGCCCTACGGAAAAAAATCTGGAATCAGTGAAGGCACAATTTCATTTGATGTAATAATTCAACATCTGGTGATGTGCTTCAACCAAGGCTTTGTTAAAAGTGAGTTTATTTGGTTTATAATCACATGTATTGAAATCAGGGGGTTTTATTTTTGTTCATAACAAGGAAATCAAAAGCTTAAGAAGGCAGCCCTGTTTATCTGCTTTTTCCTGATTTCTTCTGTTCTTCTTCTTCCTCCCAGTGGTGAGTTGTGACCAGGCTGTGTAAGGGAAGCAGCTGCCCCATCCTGCCGTGGGCAGGGACACCTTGCAGTGCCCCAGGCTGCTCCAAGCTCCGTCCAGCCTGGCCTGGAACACCTCCAGGGATGAGGAAATGCCAAGCCTTCCTGCTTTGGCCCCTCACTGTGCTCTCTACCCACAAATGAACCCTAAAATACTGGAAACTCCCATGTCAGAGTCTCTTCGCTTCCTTGAGGATGGCGAACAGATCTCTATCCTGCACTTGCAAAACAAGGAACCAAAGCCAGCAGGCAGGGGTTGGGGTTTAGCTTTTGACTTCTCCTGGACCACATCTGGATTAAAAACGTTCTCACCCTGTAAAGCCACTGCTTGCAGCATTCAGATTAACTTTGGTTGCTGACCTTCTGCTTTCATTTTTAAAATGACATAAAGCAAATCCTCCCAGTCATCCAGAGGCGGAGTTTTGCTTATTTGGAGCAGAAAATCCCGACGAGAGCCGCCTCTATCACTGCTGCTGGTGTTTCTTTAAATGAGTCATCTCCCTGCCCTGAAGGCACAAAGCAAATCCCATTTCTTTTTGCTTGGGTTTTAAAGTACTTTGGGGACTACCTATCCCAGCAAAACCCATCCTGCTTACATTCGTACAGCTGAGAACATGTTAGTACCTGCATTTGACCAAATTCTGTTCTTTTGCAGCCACTGGTCAGCAGCAGAATTGGGGGAACGCGGGAGCTGCGGCTGAAAAAAAGGGAGAGCTGCCCTTGGGTAGCTAAGAGCTGGGTCTGTCGTTTATTATCCTGGATTTATTTCTACTCCAGCACTATTTTTCCAGCAAAGCACCAGCAGAGAGAGCTGTTCTCTCACTTTCCCAACAGCGGCGATTCTGACGTCCCCCGTGGAAATCAGGTTTCACACATGATTTTATGAATCTCTGACTCCAGCAGCTCCTGCAGCGCTCTGCACGTTTCGTATCTGAAAACGAGTGTTGTAAATGTCCAGGGTACTCAGCATTTGCCCCGGGACTGAATCTGAACGTGTCTACTCAGACATTTCCAAGTTTTATATGCATTCAAAGGCAGAAATTCTGCTTCTGTAGATTCAAATAATCCCACCAAGACTGATTTTAAGACATATATTTTAATGCAAATAATTTTAGCATGTTTTATGGCTTTTGCTTATCTAGAAAAATATGATCCTTGTGATTATTTTTAAATTTACTTTGGAAGGTCAGGTTAATTTTTAAAACCTAATTCCAAATTCTGACACCCTTGCAGCTTCTTAGGGCTGGTTTCTGTGTACTTGTACAAATCAGGATGTACTGAACTGCAGTTCCTTGTCCTCTGTATTACTGTCCTGTTATGCTTCCTTTTTCTTTCGTTGTCCCAGCAATCCAGCACATACTTTCCCTCCACCTTGCTACACTCTTCAGCCTCCCTGCATTCGTCTGCCCGTGGTTTTCCCTTTTGGATACTCCTTGTTTCAGGGCACAGTCTCTTTCTCTCTCACCCAGCCTGTTCCTGCCCTCTGTGCCACTTCTCACCCACAAGGACCCTCGACTTTATATATTCTCTCATCTCCACTTCCATACCCAGCTCCATGTTCCTCTCTGCCCTCCCCTTGCTGTATTTCCTAACAGCAGCTTTGCTTTCATTGAACCCTGAGGGAAACAGCATCACATTGGTGTGAGGTGTGTGGTCTCAGTCCCCACAAAACCATGGGGACAGAGGCAGGTCCCCCTGAGCCAAAGGCTCACAGAAAAGCTGCTACAGTTTGTGATAAGCCAAACATTTACACTGAGGCTGGTGCTGGAGGTGGCAGTGTCTGCACGTTGGGACCAGGTTTTCCTGTCTGTGAGAGGATGAAAATCAGGTCTGTCACACCAAACACATGGATCCTTTCCCAGTCACTTTCTAAGGGGTTCTCATCCAACCTCCCAGCAACCTCATTTGGAAAACGGGGGAACAATACCTGCTGCCTCTGGATGGTTTTGCTCAATAATTGGGTAGTTGAAGCTTGGGCCTTTGGCTCCCCTCGTGGAGCACCTGGCCCTGCTGAAGGTGTTTGATGGGGCTGTTTGTCTTTGTCCCTGCAGCCCCAGCTGGGCAGCCTTATGTCACCATGGCTCCTGTGAAAGCCAGCCCTTTGGTCAGGCATTTTTGTTTCAATTAACTGGAAGTTGTCAGATATTCAACAGAAGCCTTTTGTCCACAGGTGGATGAAAGGGGACAGCTTTAGGAGCCATGAGGTAAGCGAGTGGTGCAAGGTGATGTAAAATCGGCACAGAATTTGAGACCCAGCAGGAAGAATTTGTCAGTAGCACAGAAATAGGTACCCACAATGAGTGCCCTAATGGGATTTTATGGATTATCAAATTATTACCTTTGTTCTGCTTCCTTNGTGAGGTAAGCGAGTGGTACAAGGTGATGTAAAATCTGCACAGAATTTGAGACCCAGCAGGAAGAATTTGTCAGTAGCACAGAATTAGGTACCCACAATGAGTGCCCTAATGGGATTTTATGGATTATCAAATTATTACCTTTGTTCTGCTTCCTTGGAAGACAGAAAAAACCTCTTTGTTAACCTTGCTTATTCTTCATGCTATGATTGTTTTGTATCCAAATTACAGTGTGACATTTATTTTTCCTGTCTCTCTTCTTTACTGTATGGAATCACAGAATCCCAGATGGTTTGGTTTGGAAGGGACTGTAAAGCCCATCCAGTCCCACCCTCTGCCATGGGCAGGGACACCTTCCACTAACCCAGGTTGCTCTGAGCTCTGTCCAACCTGGCCTTGGACAGCTATTTAGGACATATNTATGATTGTTTTGTATCCAAATTACAGTGTGACATTTATTTTCCTGTCTCTGTTCTTTACTGCATGGAATCACAGAATCCCAGATGGTTTGGTTGGGAAGGGACTGTAAAGCCCATCCAGTCCCACCCTCTGCCATGGGCAGGGACACCTTCCACTAACCCAGGTTGCTCTGAGCTCTGTCCAACCTGGCCTTGGACAGCTATTTAGGATATATTCTCCTAATAATTTGAAGGTGTAAAAGCATGAAAACTATTGGTATATGGATGCAGTTTGTCTCTGTAGATTTATAACAGTATAAAATCAGCTTTTTTTTCCAGTCTTCAGTCTTTTTAATTTATTCATGCTGTGTTGTTCTCAGGATGGGTGTATTGATAAGTGCAGATACCTGAAGAAATGTTCCATCAGTTTTCTCAAGAAAAAAGTTTTGATTAAATTATTTGCAGCATGGGTGGAATAAATTATGCAACTTTTACTTAACTAGTAGTACATATTTATAGGCATGTTAATAGAAAAGTGTCTACTGCTTCCTGGGATTTTTGCATTAACTTTAGTAAAAATCCACAGTCACTGTGCCAATAGTGAATGCTTACTGCTTAAGAATGAGCATTGCATTATTTTGTCTTAAAAAACAGCAGACAAATGCCCATAATGCTGGTTGCTGACAGGTGAACAAGGGATATTAATATACCAGGAGTATATTTTCATGGAATTTTCATGTGCAGTTATTTAATTTAGGATTGTAGTTGTTGTGTCTGTATCAAGCCATGTAATTGCATTATACAGATACACGTTCAGACACAATTTTTATTTGCATCCAGAAAGAAAATATCATTAGGGAAAATAATTTCAGATCACCTACTTTTACATGTCTTGCTGGCACATAAGTGGCATTTGGCTGGTATGGAAAATCTGCTAATGAGCAGAGCAGCATCAAAGTTGGAATTAAAAATCCACCCCCTAGAATGAGTAGCAAGGCTTATATGATGGAAACTGAACTTCTGGGGGTTGTCTAGTGTGTAGTCAGTGAATTTATTTTTCATTTCTGTGATAGTTCTATGGAATGTAAAAATCGGTTGGTTTCCTAGAGCAGAAGCTATCAAGAATTGAGATTTAACTGTGTCTTTCCCTAGACCCTGATAAATGGGATTATGTGTGGCTTTCAATGCACTTCCTTTTAGATTTACTGAGGACCATGATGTGAAATCCTGAACGAGTGAGCTCATGAACAAATGCTCACTGCTCAGGGGAGGCTTCTTGATCTCACAGCTTGTTGAGGAGAAAACAATCTCAGATTTGAGTGTAGCACCCTGGTGTGGTCCTGAAGAACACCAGAACCATAAAATCTACATGAAATAAGCAGCTTCAGCCATTCAGCTTGTGGCAATTGTTCCTCATCTGTTCCTGTGGCTGTACCTGTTCAGTGAATTGCTCCAGGTGGAATTATCCTCAAGTCTTCACTCCAAGAAGGCAAATTTGTAACCTGACCAAGAGTGACTACTGCACAAAAAACCCCTGCACAGCTGAAAACAGCGAAGCAAAAGGTGATTACACATATCCCCAACATCAGCTGTGTGAGAACCCCAGGCCCTGGCACAGGTTTGTTCCACACGTCTGTCAGATTGGAGTGTGGGGTTTGTGATGTCAGTAGAACATATCATTTAAGTGTTGATTTTTAGGAAGTAAACATTAGAAAGTGAACAGGCTTGCTACTTGCAAAGTATGCTTGAATGACAGCTGTTCTGTTTTCCTAAATTTCTGCAAGCAAAGTAGCTTGAAGTGTTCAGGAGCTAAATCTGTCGGCTTTCTGATACAAAGGAAATTTTGCGGGGTTGGAGCACTGACAGAACTGGGGGTGGAAGCACGGTGACAAAAATCAGAAATAAATACAGCTTTACTTTGCACTTTAATTTACATTCTTGCCATATTTTAGAACCCAAGGCAGGCATACTTTAGGCCACAGCTAGTGAAAAATATTTCTGAAAGGCTGTGGGTGTTTGTAGCCTCCCTTCCTCTGGACATCCAGGGACAGGCAGAGTCAGGGCAGGACTGGGAATGTGAAGCTGAGCTGTGCATCCTCAGGGGGGCACCCAGCCAGACCCTCCCCTGCATTTGCCATGGGTTTATTACACCTGGTAATAAATGATGATAATGACATAACCCCTCACCACTCTCTAACTCTCAGTATCTGGTGCGTAGTTAGAAATTCATAATGCTTTGGGTCTCGTATCTTTGTTTCTGCAACTGCCATTACTGGAAGCTCTCTGTGTGCAGATTCTATTTAAATTCTCCTTTTCTTTTGATGTCTCTGTCAGCATTTGAAGTTGACTGATATTTATCACGGAGAGCTCACTGCCTGCCCTGGTTTCCCCAGTACATACCCCATGGCCCTCTTGCTTTAATGCTGAACTGGCAAAGATGCTGGCAAGCATCAGACATAAAGACTAATGACTTAGGCTGGCTTCTGAACCTAAAGCTTTTGCCATTTTGGTTGTAGTATTTTTTCTGTTTGTTTTGATTTTTCTTTGCACAAGGTAAAGGATGTTCCCCCCAAAAACCCTCTTAATGTGGAAGCAGCTAAGGAGTTAGCAGAGCTAGGCTGGCAAACTGAGTTTAATACTTGGTGAGCATTCAATGATACGTCCTGGAGGCCTTGAGTGAGTCAAAAAAGTAGTTTAATTCATAGTTTTCAGTGTGTTTCTCCTGCTGGTAGGTTACTCACTTGAAAAGTGGCCATATTTTACTGTCAGTACCATTGGAAAAGAAATTGTGCTCGTGTCGGTATAAATGAGAGAAAAGTGTTACCAGAAGACAAATTTTTGACGAGTGTTCTTCTGTTGGTACAGATGGCATCTGTGTATTTTTATCACTATAAATCACTCACAGTTGGAGTCATACTTAGTCCAATAACTTGCTTTATGTTTATTGACATAATCACAGTTTTAGAGACGATATTAATCACTCAGTTCTTTGGAAACATTTGGATTGGTAGA
The DNA here is from genome assembly GCA_013401035.1 of Horornis vulcanius. Taxonomy (NCBI): domain Eukaryota; kingdom Metazoa; phylum Chordata; class Aves; order Passeriformes; family Scotocercidae; genus Horornis; species Horornis vulcanius. The sequence continues at coordinate 12,953 of VZUA01101320.1, forward strand.
TGAAAAAACATATTTATTTTGAGAAAGCAAATGGTACAATTAATTTTCACATATTTGTACATTTGCAAATAATAAACAAACTATACTGCAAAGCAGTGAATTAGTACATTGAAACATTGATTTGTAAGCCTTGTTTTTCTCCTACAACACACTGCAGGTGTGTGATAAATCAGGACTTCTACACTACCAGAAAATGCACCAGGGAGAGTGCACTTAAATTTAAATGCACATTTAAATGCTAACTGTATTTTTGCAGTTTTCCCCAAAAGTCACAGTGTGTTGGTAAGATTCCTCAAGAAGTCTTGAATTTATTTTTTATAATGTTATAATTTTTTTCCTGCTGATCACAGCAGAATGAGCTGGGAATGGACCAGCTGGGAGGAGAGTGTGGGAGGATTACACAGAGGGCTTGGGTCAAACCAGCTTTTTCCTTCCCTTCTTTTGGGGCACGCTGATGCCTTGCTTGGGTGGGAGCAGAACCAGAGCAGTCCCTCCTGCACTGCACAGGTCCCTCCTGCCAGGGTGGGAGCATCTTCTCCAAAGCCCAGGAGCACAGATGGGAGAGCAGAGCCACGGGCAGCACTGCTCCCACTGCTGAGTTTGTCTGACTTGGACCATGGCATCCACGTGAAAGGGACTGTGAATCCCTGCTGATGATGCTGGGATGTTCCCATCAGAGCAGGAATGAGCTGTGGGCTCTGCTCCCCTGTGTCTTTGCAGAAGGTGAAGAAGGAGCAGGCTCGCTCCAAGCTTTCCAAACAATGGGCTACAGCCTGAACGAAAACAAAACTAATGATTTCTTCATTTTCTCAATGAAAACCATTCCATTTGTCCCCTGCTTTCCACAGGCAGTGTGAGGGAAGCTGGCCTGCATGCACAGCAGATGTGAGGTGATTCCAACTGGTTGTATAACCCCTGTGACCTGATCAAGATAGACAACTTCTTACTCAGAAGTTTTCTAAAATTAATGCAGTTTTCTTCTTGTGACCCTCAGCAATTACCCAGTTGAATTAATTTTGAAAGAATGGCATTCAGACTATGAAATACTTAAATTCAGCTAAGATGTAGCCAGATAATTTTGCACCAGTAACATTCATTGAAAACGATAAGAAAATGTGTGTTTCCATAGGCAGACACACCCAACCTAACCAGTTTCAAATTTGTACACACTTGCATTAGCAAATTGAAGCTTGCTTTGCTCAACTGAAGCATGAGTCATAAAGATATCAAAGAAAATAACATCGAAAATTCCACCTGAAGAGTAACACATAATTAAAAAATTGGTTGACTCAAAGGAGCAGCTGTGTTCATAAGCAGAATTCTTTTCAATGACCTTGTCTGTATCTAAATGTGCCTTCACACAAAAGGCCAGCACTTGCTGTCCCTGTCCCTGGGAGTCCTCTGAGCACATCAGCACAATTATTCCAAGAATTCAGGATAGATTTGGCACTGCTGAGCTGCTGGGGTGCAGGAAGGTGGGATTTGTGCCTGGTTCTGGTTCTTGTAGCACTTTTATCAACTCTGGTTTAGTGTTCATGAATCTGGGTAGACCAGGAGGACACGGCATTTGTGTTCCTGGTGTAAAATCAAATCAGAAACAGTTTCCTGTCTTCACTGGATCAGTGAAATTCAGTTGCCACTGTAAAGCAGAAGGGAAAAATCCTTCATTTATATTTTTCTGAGGGGAGTAATTCCATTAAGTCCAGGGCAGTTACTCTGTATTTACTGCCCTGTGACGGAGGTCACAACGTGCCTCCCTGAATCTGAGAACTCTCAGAAAACATCTCTCCTGTGGGAGGATCATGCTCCTGAGGTTCTAAGGGGGTGAAAGGAATATTGCAAAAAATAAATTGCCTAATCTATTTTAAAAATCCATATTCACACATCCATACATTTATATTTAGGTATTTACATATCATAGCAAAAGGGACATCAAAAGTCCCTGGATCAGCTGGATCAGCTTTGCCTGGAGCCTCTGACATGAGAAGGGATTGTTTACTACAAGGACTTGGAATTCTTCAATACAGCGCAGCCAGGAGGTAGAGATGGTTTACCTTGGGTAACCTAAAATTCATAACAGAAGCAGAGAAAAAAAGGCCTGATCACATATAAACACATTTTTCTAACAGCTGAGACTCTTCACTGTCTTACCATGATGGGTCTGGCACAGTCAGATAGTGGGGTTTTGTGTAGGAATGACTTATAATAATTCATATATTGAGGTGTTAATAATGTTTAGAATAATTTCAGATGTATTACATATACAATAGTAACCATGTTTGTAAACAGGAATTCCTGCTATTAAGAGATAATTTGGTGTATTTGTAATTAGGTAACATTCTTGAGTGGAAATGACATGAATTATACTTCCTATATTGATTCAAATGTCATTAATATTACATACAAGACAGACTTCCTTCAAAGGAACACCAGGCAGCTGTAGAAAACCTTAATAAATAATAAAAAAAAGAGTTCTACAGTGGAGTTACTTTCCTGAATAAAACTTTGTGTACCTGCAGGGAGTTGGGAAGGAAGAGCTGGAGCTGTAAGAGCTCAGAATTGAGGTATTAAAGAGCAATTCTTTGGGAATTTCCCTGTGGGAGATTAAATGTCAGGCATGTCTGTAATGCCCTTTTAATCCCAGTGACCTCAGGAAGGTCTTTACTTCCTCCTTCTTCCACTGTGACAGAGGTTCCAGCAGGTGGTAACTTCTTATATAATCTTTAATAATGTCATGATGCAACAGAAAACACAAAACACGATGGGAACTCCATAGCAAAATACTGTGTAATTATTTCTTGCACTCAATTGTAAGTACAGAGCAACACTAAACCAACAAAATAGTATTTAATTCACATGCAAAAAACTATTGCTGGAGTTACAAACTGGGAATTGTCAGATATGAGCGAGCAGAAGTTGTTTCCCCACATGTGCAGGAATGCCCTTGGTGAGTTGATAAGGCAGATTGTGCAATTTTCCTATCAAATTTTGTAAGATTGCTGCTGCAAGATTTCTGCCATCTGCACCTCATTTCAGTGAGACCGGCTGTGCTGGTGGTCCTTTGGCCACATCCATTTCATAACTGCAAAAGTCATCANGCAGTGATTTCCATGTCATCTTCTCCCTCTGTTAATGGGAATGAGTATCCAAAAATACCATCAGGATCCCTTTTATCTGACTTGTGGTGGTGTACAGAGAGCAACAGGTTAGACAATGGCACGTAAGCAAAAGATTAGATAGTATTGAAGTAAGGATTTATAAATCTGCTTCAGACATCACATATGAAAGAGTTATTTAATAGATGGGATTAAAAGTATTTGTAAGTATTAAGATGATTTAAAAAATTCTTGATAACTTGCTGCCTTGAGTCAGAATGAATTAACAGAAAATTACTGGCATGTATTTACAATTTTGAGAAAATATTTATTTACATGCTTGGTGTCAGAAAAATAAAAAATATTGGGTGTGAAAAGGTATTAAGATCTGAATGTGAACTACATCAAAATTCAAATAATTCAACCTTGCAGCTCCACTCTTCTGTTTAGTTAAAATGTTATTTCTATAAAGATTTTTCTCCCTACAGTAACTAAGACTGCCCTAATTTATCTTGACACAGTATTTAGATCAAGATCTGTAATAATCTGTTGTTTGCTAGGATTATAACCAGGTTTTACAGTTTATATTTGTGTATACAGGCTTAGCTGCATGAAGCTCTGTTGGCAGGTGAGGACCATGGTTGTTCCTACGTCTTCTTTGTGGTTTATGACAAGTATTTTCAAAAGCAAAGGTCTGGCATTAACTAATCTTGGCCTAATCTTCAGCCTGGTGCCTTGACATCCCTGCTGCTCTGGGGAGAATTTGGTAGTTTTGAATGTCTTTTAACTGGCTTGGAATGTTCTCTATTGGAATATTATATATTGGCCATCTTAAAAATGCAACCTGTGTTCTTTTAGCTTCTCTGGCATTAGCTGCTGAAGAAAGGGAATTTATCAGATGGAATAGTTAATCCAGGGACTGGCTCATGTGTTTGATAATGCAGCTTGTTCTGCAGTGGCTGTGGACAGGTTGCAGCTTGCCTGTAATTATAGATCATATAAACACATTACAGCAGGAGTTTCTATAGGCACAGTTCCAGGAACAATCTGGGCTTGTTCTAAATAACAAATATAGCACCAGTGCAAAGTGTGGGAATGGGCACATAACATCCAGTAAAAATGCTCCTGCTGGTAGGACTCCCATTTGGCTGCTATGTACATGAGAATACAAGAAAAAATCAGTTAATTGGGGAGGCTTAGGAAGTGGTTGGAAGTAATTGTTTTGCCAAATTAGTAGTCTTGATGATAAGACCAAGTTCACAAGAAAATTCCTTACTGTCAGAGTTTGGCATGAATATGTGATTTAAAGAGAGGTTAATTGGCTGTTCTTTAAAATAATTGAAAAAGCATCTTTTTTTTTTGGTGGAGGCTCCTCCTTGCTACCAGGCAGTGCTCCTGAGGGGATGTGTCAGGGGAGGGATGGAATGTTTCAGAACATGCAGGAGAATTTTTGGGTGGTTACATGGACCAAGCTGACAGATACCTGTGGCTCCTCGTGACTGCATTCCTTCCCTTTATCCTGAGAAGGAATTTTCTCCCTGGCAGGGTGGCTCCAGGAATCCAGGCACTGGCTGATATTGTATCCCTGCATTCAAAGCTGATGATTCCTTCTAATTCTCCTTCTCCACTCCTGTTTTTTGTACTTACGAAATGTGGCTGGAACATAACGGGCACCTTCCTTTTCCAAGAACTCTTTGTAATAGCCCAGGAAGGTTTCCCTAACCAGCAACAAGGATTTCACTGGTGGTTTTGGTGCTTGTTGGAAGTGGCTCACTCAAAACCAAACAGGCAAAACATCACAACAAAAGAAATTTGTTTCAAATAACCAGCTGTAAGAATTGCCTAAGCTGTAAGAACTGGGAATGCACCAGGAAAAGGTGTGAAACCTGCAGGAGGAACTGAGGTCCATTGACTTATCCTTTCTTTTCCACCCTAAATATTTCAAAACATGCACTTTTTAATTTGGGGGGTGGTGGGGTGGTTGGTGGGTTTTTTTGTTTGGTTGGTTTTTGGTTTTGTTTTGTTTTTCTTGGTTTTGGAGGGGTTTTTTGGTGGGTTTTTTGTTTTGATTTTTTGACATTTCTGTCATATTTTCATTGTTTCCATGTTTTCTCCAAAGCCCTTGCCAATAAGGTTTAAAACACCCGCTTATTGAAGAACAGTATTCCTGTGCTACAGAAGAAAGGAATGGATATATCCAATCCAGTTTCTTACATGGGAAAGGAAAGTGGTGAAAAATTGAGTGAATAAAAGTCAAGAATCTTATTTGGGGTCTGCAGCTGCAATACTCTTCATGCCCTGTGATGAACCATTTGCCATCCATTTACTTGGCCTGCCCCCTGTAATATGGTGCAAAATGACAAATTTTCATTAATGTCCCCTGACTAAAAAGAAAAAAAACAAAAAAAAAAAAACAAACAAACAAAACTATTCTACATCTTTATAGGGATAAATAGGTCCAATACATTAGCACAGGATAGCTGTTGTTTCATTTGGTGAGTAGGAACCATGGGATTCTGTGCAAAAATACTCATTAAAGAATGAAATTTATCAGGATACATTCCAAGAAAATATTTGGGACAGTATGGACACTCTGGAATGACTTGTCTGAAAGAACTTTTAGAGATACTGGGCATGGGATCTCAGCTTGTTCTCATAATAACTTTGGTGATGATGCCTATCATTCTTATTCTTATTATTATTTTTATATAGCTGATTAATGTCATAACACTTGGCAATTAATGTCCTATTTAATTACAATAGAAGGACAGCTGTGAGGTGTAGTGATGACTGGCCTTTATTTCATCGCCTTTGAAGTTTAACTCCACCCTTCAAAGCACCTTATTCCTGAATTATGCCCATAATTCTCTCTCCAAAATGTTTGCACAAGACCAAAGTTTGTTGCCATCGACTCAAAACAACACCAAGGTAACAAACCAAAATTTTCTGAGTGTGGGCCACTGTGAAGTTGCTTTGTCACTTATCTTTCCCAATGCACTGGGTGAAGAAGATTCTGAAATGCATCTCTGCCCTAGTCAAGAAGGTTGAAAGCTTGGTCCATTCTGTTGTTCTAGTGTTATCAGAGTATAAACATTTGAATTATTTAACTTAATTGCATACAAGTATTTTATTAAAAGTAGCCAGATCACTTATGAGAAATATTATTTTATTCTGTAAATGTTCTATACTTTCCTCTATAAATTCCTTTCTGGTAATTTCTGTCAGGTCACTCACTTTCCCTTTGCATTGTATTCCGTTCTGTCATTGGCTCAATGAGTAGTGACAT
>VZUA01101321.1:0-14931 GCA_013401035.1 Horornis vulcanius
AAAAAAAAAAATCAGAGAAATTATGTTTTATGGACTTAAGAAAAATGCACATCTGAAAACCTTGAGTGTGGCCAAGTCAGAGTTTCTAAGTGCTGTGCAAGGTGCCTGGGTGCGATGAAGTGTTGATTTTACTCCTGGCTGAGCTCTAATGGGAGTGACAAGCTAAATTACTGTAGTTCTTTGGGACAGGGCAAAGTTCTGCCTCTGGTTCTGCCCTCTATGACATCTCGTAGCTCCAAGCAGTAAAAATCCTTGTGTGCCTCTACAAAGTCCTGTAACATTAAACAGATGACTTCATGGGTGTGGACAAGCAATGACAGCCACGAGACATCACTAAAGGTGTTTCAGATGCTTATGTCAGACCTGCCCATCCAGCAGTGGCTCATGAGGATAATAACAGTGAGACCTGCAAGCTGCTTTCCATGCAGGCAAAGGTCAGTGTTTGGTAAATTCCAGTTCTTGATGTGATATTTAAAACCGTGGCCTCTAGTACATGTGCTGCTACTGCCAACTTCATCTCTGCTTCTTTTCCATTCCTTAAAATATCGTCAGTCAATGCAAAACCAGCACAGAGGGATTATATATGGCTATGACAGTGCATAAGCCTTTGTGTGCAGTGGGTGTTTCATTATCTGAGAAGTGTCTGTTACCCGGTTTCTGGTTTCTGTGCTTACCAGTCGTGGCTCCAGAACATGTCCTGGCACACAAGTATTGCTGCTGGCGCTTGGGTGTGATGACAGAAAATAATCTTGCTGAGGAGTGGGAGGCCCTCTGCAGCCTAACTACAGGTTTAATTTCTTGATTTGTTCCTATGATCATGTCACCCCTCTGGAAGCATTTGTAATGAGAATGAAAGAATTGATCTTGAATTGAACTTGTTTTTTTTAAGTTAAATTCAGGTGGTTTCAGTTGAGGCTCTCCTTTTGCATTAGAGTAGCTAATTCTGGAAGAATTTTCTGTGTTTGAAGTTAATGAGTTGTCTAGAAATAGGTGTTTGCAAACAGGATTAGGGATTTTCCCTTCTTATTGTAAAACAAAGGAACATTTTTGTGTTTATCAAAGTCCTTCCACTGAAGTGCAGCACGTGTGTGCGTGATGCTGCCATGGCAGCCTGCTTACTGTGATTGTCTACTACAGAAATAGAACAGGAATCTCTGTTTTTCCCGTTAGAGGTTCTCTCCCATCTTTAGCAGTGTGTTTGTTAATGATTTGAGGCCAAGTTATGAAGTAGCTCAGCTCCAACTTCCAATTACTTATTAACCTAAAATTACTTAGTTATTAATCATGCAAGGAGCAGAAGTGTAACACAGTCTGTAAAGACGCCAGGATCATCACATTCCCCGCCTGTTCTAAGGAAATTATCATTACCCTTTCACTCAGTAGGTGAAATAGTATTAGCAAGTTGTGACTTGTTCATAGATTTCCAGGGCATGCAAACTATGCTGATTATGAATAAAAGTGCAAAAAATAATTGTCTCTGTGCATTGATTATTTAATTTCTATGAAAGGGATCAAAGCCTTCTGTTTCTTGGAGTTAACAGTAAAGTAGTTCCTGCACTGTGGCCCTGAAGACCTGTTTCCCCTCCCCATACCTGTTCCCAGCCTGCACTGACCAGTCCTTCCCAAGTACTCACCAGGTAATTTTGTATGACTCAGATGAGCTCAAAACTTGTCCATTGGTAGGAAGAGTTCAAGGGCGAGAAAGAAAACTAGAAACAAACCAGAGCCACATTGCCCAGGCCAAGGTAAGGACTAACACACCTGGTTTTACTGGAAATGAGAACATTAGTATCTGAAGCTGGGGCAGGAAAAAAAAAAAAGCAAACCTCTGGTTTTACAGCAATTGGGAAGCTGTGTGGATTTGTGCTCAACTGTCCCAGTTGAGATGGAGCAGCTCCAGAGATTGAGCTTGGAATGAAGCTCCAAACCCCAGCACAGAGCTTCTATGCTGTTATGAACTGAGCAAAAAAACCTTGCATGTTGCTTCCCTCCTGTTTTGAGTGATTCTCAATGTTGTAAATACCAATTAAATCCTTGTGTTGATATTTTCAAGGTGCAAAGCCAGAAACTGCGACACAAACTTTAATCCCAAATACCAGGCTAAATGTGGCATGTCTTTGGCACTGTGTCTCTCTCTTGAGAGAAGTATACCACAAGATAGGATGTAATGAGGAATCAAATATTTGAGTATGTGAGCCTGTTCTGCCTCTCCCTAACATCAAATTATATAAAGCAAAAGTACCTTGATATAAATCAGTGCAACAAGATGATTGCGAAGGCAAATTCAGGTTTGGCGTTTTTCATGCTCTTCTCTGTGGCCCAGTAACTTCTTGTTATGGGGTTGATCTGATGAATGAATTATTTGCTGGAAACAGATGGGCAAACAGTAGGCACTGGGAAGGTGTGTCTTGGTTCAATTCTTTTTTCTAGCTTAAGCATCTGCTTTATGCAATATACTGCTGAGCCATTAAAGTAAGAGGCAATTCTTTCCTTCTTACAGGTGCAACTCTTGCCTGGTAATATTCATAAGGGTATTATACAGTTCAGCAAAAATAACTGTGTGGGGTTAAGGGATCAAGCTGTGCTGTCACAATTTGTCATTGTGTTCTAAATCTATATATCTGCACTGGGTCACGATCTGATGGACTGGACCAGTTCTCCCCCCAGACACTGAAGATGGGCATGTATCTGAGGGAAAGCATATTTTATCCAAAGGATTAGGAAACAGAGGAAGTTAAAGCCTAACAACTGCTTTGGGGACAGGATGTTTCACGGTGTGTCACCAGATGATTCCAGGGAAGCGGGCAGGTTGCCTGCCTTCATAAAGTCAGTGATTAAAGTGTTAACCGGAGCCTCCTGGAGGTGGAACAGCGACTAAGGGCGGGCTCCTGTCAGCGCTCGGAGAAAGCGGTAGGTAAATATTCCCGACGTGCACCGAGGTGCGGGGAGTGTCCTGGGCTTCCAGCATTCTCAGTTTGTTGAGCAAAACAGTAATTAACAGCTCTGTGGGTCCCATGCAGCAGCAGAGGTAGCTGCCATGCCTCTTTCAGGGCTCAGGGAAAGGTACGTGAAACTCCTCCCGCGCTTCTCCTGCTCGGATCGCACGCCCAGGTAAGTGCAAAGCAAGGCTGGAGCTGTTCTGCTCGCCCTGTAAGCTGCGGTGTCGGGGGAAGAGCAAGGTCCTTCGCAGCCACCCGGAACTCCAGTCACACTCCTCTGGGGTCATTTGGGCGCCGGAGGGAGGGAAGGAGCAATGCATGCTCAGAAATGCCCGACAGGAGTTGCCGAGCGGATTGTGCCAGCCAGGTGAGACCGGAGCGGGCGGCGGACAGGTCGTGCTGCCCCTCGGCGTGCCCGCGGCCACCAGCCCGCAGTGCCCGAAGCACTAGTGCCCGAGTGGGATTTGGAAGTGACGCCAGTGACCTTGTGCGCTCGTTTCGGCGGCTAAAGGCGGCCTGTGCCGATGGGCTGCGAAGAGAAAGCGGCTCCTCCTGCTAAAATGGGGTTTCGCAGTGTTTGGAAGGGATGTGTGCGAGCCCCGCTCCAGCAGTGCCTGAGAGGAGGGAGCGTGTGCGTCTCCTGCCTTGTGCCTGGGAAAGTTAAGGGGCCGTATTCGCATAAACCAACTTACCGCTGCTTTTGTCAAATCCCGTTCCCAGCCTACCTGAGCAGAGGGCTTATACTGTGATTTGTACTCACGGAGTGCTCTTAATGCTCTGTACTGAACAGCTGATTATTAAAATAAGGTGTGAAGAAATCTGAAAGCCCAAGAAAAAACCAAAGCTCTTTTTTTTTTTTTTTTTTTTTAAGTGGGGAAAACACAGTTGTTCAGAGTATGTACTTTGTTTTAATTACCACCTTTTTCTTTGGTGGTAGGGACATCTAACGTAAACAAAAAGAACAACAACAACAAAAAAAGAAACATGAAGTCCCATAACTAGAGTACATGACTAGTAAAGTTATTCTGCTGATACTGAGTTTATCTATCTGAACAAATCTTAAATTTATCTTTATAGAAGCCGATCATGATTGAAAAATTTGCTAAATACCAGACACGTGAGCTTAGAAGATGACTCAGCTGGTTTTGGTGTTGTGCCTATGGTGCAAAACTTTGTGCTGTACGAAATATTCCTTGTGTGTGTAGTTGATTCTCGGGTTTGGTGGGTTTCCCGAGATTCAAGTGGTTTAAAGTCCTTGCCCTCTGAAAAAGCCCCAAGCCAGACGAAGGAACAACACGGAGTCCTCAGATGTTCAGTTTTGACAGTTTCTCATGTTGTTTATTATTTTTTCTTTTCTTTCTGGTCTGAGCCCGGCCAAGGTCTTCACAGCACGGGGATCAGGCAAGGACTCCTCCCCGTACGGGGACTCGTCATCTCTTAGACGGATTATTGCGTATCTTATTTACAATTTCATAGCAATATCTACTTACTATTCTAAACAGGTCACTTATACNTCTAAACAGGTCACTTATACACTGACCCAATCCCTCTAAAGCTACTTTGTGCCACTGTCACAGCAGAAGATGCAGGTGAAGAAGAAGACCTCAGGGCACCGCCCAGATTCCTCCATCTTGTCCCCATTCACCCCTATTCTAAGAACCCAAATGTGACGAACTACGCTACTTTTTACTACCCATTGTGGCTTGTAATTCCTCTCTCAATGTTGGTAGTTTTTCCCATGGACTAAAGTCAAAGCCATTGTCCTTCTGGGCTGTGTGCCAGGGTTTCCAACCCCCTTGTACATATTCCAGACCCCCCTGTAAAGGTTCCAGACCTTGTTGTTTAGGTTTCTGTCTGTCCAGGATATTCAAAGGAATGCCCTGGACTCCAACAGTTGATAGCTGAGTTAACAGACAGCTGAGCCTTGTGGTTTCTATGAAAGAAATGGAAGTTCACCCTATCCTGACTTCCTGTGGGTTTGGAAGAGCTTTGGGAAGCACTGGGTCAAAATCCCTAGAGATCTTTGCTGAGGTTTGGGGTTTTAGTTTCTCTAGCACTGGCGGAGACTCTGTGTAGCACACTGCACTCTGCAAGCCCCATCTTAATATAGGGATGCACTAAAAAGCACATCCAGGCTGTTACTCAAGTTGAGGTGCTGCCTTGCTGCTCCTGCTTGGCTCAGTTCTGGATCCTGGGTGTCCCTCTCCTTCATTCCTCCTCTGCAGCTGCCTTTTTTTATCCTTGTCTAAAAATCTGTGTAGCCGTTTGCTCTTAACTTTTGCTTTGTCATTCCTGCCCTCTGCTGTCCCTGGTCTGTCCCCTTAAGTAAATGACTTAAATACCACTGTACTCAATAAAAGGGAGCAAGTCCTCATATCTGCCTCTCCACTGACACTTGGAGTTTTTCTTTGGGAAAAAAACCCTACATTTCAGGTAATATATGGATCTTACAGACAAGTACAGCTCATTACCTTTGTGAGATTTGTCTTGTGCCCTGATGTGCTGATGGACTTGCAGCTTTGAAATGTGCACCGGTCTGTTGTCCCTTTGCTTTTCCTAGACTCCTCCAATGGTTGCAGTCCTCCTCTAGAGATGCTCAGTTTGCAGCTGCCCCTGTTTTCATTTCCTCCTGACTTTCCCTTTGCTTTCCTTTCTTTCCTTCACTATATATCTCACACTTCAGTCAGTCTCCCTGCAAGCATTAGGTTTCTACTTGGTTAAGTCTCAGGCCAGCAATTTAGTCCAGCCAAGATCCCACTTTCTAGGTGTAACCCATCTGAGGACATTCTGCCCTTCCAGTCCACTTTAACATAACGATAAAGACAAGGAGTAAGTCGGGAGATGGCTTTGAATAAATGACACAGGCAGATACGTTTGGGGTGGCTGATAAATAAGCGTGGTTTGGTTAGTTCAAATCAAAGGGAGCAATGGAGAAGGTATTTCACTTCAGTTTGCTTCCTCAAAAGGACTACAGGGAAGTGACATGGAAAGCAGCAAGATAGCAGGAGGTGATGGAAATCTAACAGCTTTGTGGATTTAGGGAGCGCCAGTGCAAATATCCTGACATCTGTTGTTTTGGGTGCTGGTGTTGGCAAAGTGACTGCGTGGTGGCAACCCACAGGTTTAGGGCTTGGTTAAAAATAAGTGCTCTGAGAGGTATGCAGCCAGAATGTGCCCATGGGAAGAGGCCAGGGAGAAGAGGTTCATCTCTGGGGTAAGCTGGTGGTGTGGAAGTGTTTGGTACAAAGCTGATAAGCACAGCAGGTCACATAACTGAGGAAAACATAGTGGGAGTTGTGCTTCTCTGCCAGCCATAGGAGAAAGCTTTGTCCTGGATGTTGGGGCCGTGAGGGAGAGAAAGAGAAGGGTGTTGGTGAAGAATCCCCATCACCACCCACTCTTCCAGTTAGCTTTATTTTCAGCATTTTAATGGCACCTGGCTGATAAAATCTGTTCAAGGTGTTCAAGGCAAATAATTTACTAGGAGCCATCCACTGCGCAGCAAAACACAGTGTTCATCTCTTTTCTGTGTGTGTAAAGGTCACTTCTCTCCATGTGCAGAAATCAGCTTTTTTCTTTCAGATGGTTCATTTTAAGGCCAAATACTGTAGAAAAGTGTGCAATCACAAGCAGTGAAGCGGTGCTGGAGCTTTCCAGTGTCACTGCTCTACAGTTATTAGAGGTGACTTGGCTATCCACTGCTCTTTACAAGTTGTTTCCTGCCAAGTGGGAGGAAGCTGAAGTGTATGTTCAGTTATTCAGGTGCCTAAGTACATAAACTCCTCTGCATCTTGTGAAAATGACTTGAAATTACACTGACACAGGCAGCTGCTTTGCTTAGAGGTCTTAAGTAAATCACATAAAATCAGGTTTCGGGGTGTGGCCAGTGGTTACTGAAGTCATTTCAGAGGGGTGGTATACAGCAGTGTATCCCTCACACACAAATTCATATCCATACAGAAGTCCCTGGGCTTGTTTGGCTTTCGGGTATGTTTTTGTCTTCATGGATGTCACCCAAAGGACAAAGGGAGTGCTGCTCCTTTCAGTGAGCTCCTGATAGAGCACTGCTAAAAACACCAGCTGGTGTAGGTAAAGCTCATTTTGGTAGTGCACTCTGGTTTTAGGGGTTATGAAATAACTTCCTGTATATTTTATCGGGTGAAGATCACGCTTTTTATATGCAAAACTTCTCATTTGTCCACGTGTTGTTTTTAGAAGATACTTACCTATGATTATGGAAAATTGCTGACATCTGAAAAAAGCAGCTCAGTAGCGCAGTACAGAGAGGTGAGGTGTTTACTCTTTGTCCAGCCATGATCTGTTCAAGGTTGAATGTTCCCTAAATCAGTTTTTTGGAAGGCTGCTTGTCATTGGGACTATAGACAATCAACAGCTTTGCAGATATCTTTGACCAGGCCCTGTGCAATGCAGTCTGAAATCAGTTTCAAGTCAATCCCCTGGCATAAGGGGCAGTGGACATTGAGTGCTGTGAGCCAAATTCCTTGGTCATTATGTCCAAATAAGAGAAATTGATGTGGAGTGATCAACTTCCAGTGCAGTCTTTGGAGATGTTACTGCTTTTCATGGGATTCTTTGAGGATTTTTCCCCTGCCATGTGTGATGCCACTTGTTCAGTTAACTCCTCAGTCTTCCTTTTATTCTGGTACCTGAGGGTGAATGAAAGAGCCTAGACTCCATAATTAAGCTTATTGAGGAATGCATTGTTGAAGTCTCGTGGGTCTGGCTCATTGCCTGCACAATAATGCTCAAATCCCTATGTGGAAATCTGTAAATTGTATTGCTACCTCCCTGAAATTACCATTTTGTTCTCTCTTTGCTATTCCACTTGCTTTTTTGGAGTGCTGCAGGACACTGCTAATCATCAGCACCACCCCTTCCCTTGCCTAGTTTTAGGAATCTGGATGAGGGTGGCTTGCTGAGTCACGGTGTGTTTCGGTGACCCTGGGTGATCCTCTGTCCACAGTGGGCACATGGATTCTGGCCAGTGCATGGGCTGCTGTCTCAGACTGCTAACAACTTGAGCATAATCCTGGAGCTGAAGTAGTTTTAAAACTGCTTGAGAAAGTCCTGGTAGATATAGTACTTGGGATTTAAATTTAAAGTACTGCTATATACTTAATGGGAATGGCTTATGGCTTTTTTTTTTTTTTTTTTTAATTAGGAGTGGGAAATACTTTGGTACTAAGGGAAAGTATGAATTAGTCAAAATATGGTATAGTGAGTCCTCAGCTTGAGTGCCCCAGCCTGTTTCAGTTGGCCAACTAACGCTTTGTGCTTGATTACTATTCCATCTTTAGTAGTAGCAGTAGTGAATGTATTTACTTTTTTTTTGACTTTTTGCTTAGATTCCTCTCTTCTGAGTAAACGAAGAAAGTGACTATGAAGGCACAGCATTTGCCTTCTGTTTTCATCAATGAAGAGAAGTTCGTAACCAGGTAAATTATTAAATCCCTGAATATTTAACGACTTTGCTGTTTTCTTTCAAGTTATTCTACATTTATTCCTTGACAGGGGATCCTATAGGGAGCTGAATCTGTAGCAACAGCAATCCATACCACTTAGTTTAACCTGTCTACAGAACAGAGTTGGCCTTTACATGGAATCAAAAGAATAGAGCATTAAGCCTTTGGCTCTGTGGTCTCCGTTCTGTAAGGAGAACAGCCCTTCTACAGGATTCTGAAATAAAATTACAAGTTAGGGAAGAAGACCTTCCTGTCTTGGAAATCTGCTGGAATTGACCGTAAGTTCCAGAGTTGAGCTCTGCTTTTCTGCAGCTTGGAGTTTGGCAGCACCAGATTGCAGGGTATCTGTGCAGAAAGACTTTTGGGCTGCTAGCTCTCTGCTGTGCTCCCAGAAAGTGACCTACTTGTAAAAAAAAAAGCTTGGAATTGCAGTCTAACTGTCATTTGTGGGATGCTTTTCCACAGTTAGTCTCCCTGGGAGGAATTTTTCCTGCTGCTGCCCCAAACTCTGAGCCACCTGGCATTTAGCTCCATCCCCTTTCTTACAGGGATTGTTTTTCCCCTGTAGACAAGAGCACTGGAGCTGGAAGAGGGGCCTCTCTTCTCTCTTCATTTCCATCGCTCTTGGTCTTCCCATGGGAAAGAAACAACCTGTAGACACAACCTAGGGTAGGGTGTGCAATGGAATTTATTGTGCTGCAGTAGAGATTTGTTCCCGAATCCTTATACTTTCCTATACAGCCTAAGCAATGCTGTTTTCTCCCTTTTCAAGGGTGGGTGTCAGGGCTCTGCCCAGAGCACACAGGCAGCAGATGCATCACTCCCTTTCTCTTCAAGAGTTGTTCCCATTATCCTGTTGCTAACTTGGGATGCAGTGTTTTTGTGTCAGAGGTAATTAACATGTGTAAACTTGGCATCCAAAGGTGTTTGGAAGTGTACCAACTGAACCAGTGTCTCTGGGGCATTATTCCTCTGTATGCTTGCCTGTTCATGTGATGAAATGTGCATCCTAGTTGAGACCTTTCTGCGTGACAGCCACGGTTTAAGCTTTCTTTGCCTTGCAAAAAGGGAAATAAGTGTTTCAAGAACCACTGACATTCCATATGCACTCAGGCTTGTTTCCAATGCAATTTCCATACTGTCATCCCTCATCTATACCTTGAATCTCCTGTTACACTACTTCTCTTCCAGTTCTATCCTGTGAATCTTGCTGATGGGGCAAGCTTGCTGTTTGGGAATTGCACAATGGCTGGATCAAAAGGCTGACCAAAGCTTGTGGGATGATTTGGCTGGCTGAACTGCTGCATCTCCAGCATAACTGCCATAAATATTCACAGATTGTGTGTAAGGCTTGGGCAGGAGAGGGCACAGGTGAGCTGGCCTGGGTTGATGCTTCCAGAGAGCAGCCTGGGCTCTGTTGTGGTTTACCACTGGGGCACCTGATCTTGCAGCTCCTTTGTATCCTGCTTTTGCTACAGAAGAAAGTGGTGAATCTGCAGTGCATGTTGCATTTTTGGGGTGAGTTGTTCTGCCAGTTTTGTGGCTTTGGTTTCTACTAATGACTGTGTTTGGCTGTTGTTACAAAGCTGCTTGCAACACAACAGCTGCTGATTTTCCATACACCAAACTCAGCAGAGATGGCATCTGTCTCTAGGTTAGGGCAGTAGGAAGATGTGTTACAGTAAGACTACTTCTAGAACTAGGCTGGTGCACATATTCCCTTCTGGGGCAAAAAGAAGGAAAATTGGGTTTTTCCCCTTCTGTTTCTACTACACAAGGACAAGCAAGTCAGAGTGGGCTGCTGTTAATCTCTCCCTCAGGGCTTTTCTAATTGCTTGTGTGGTTTGTCACTGTTGGTTGCACTAATGCAAGGCTGAAACCTGAAAAATTTCGCAAGCTTCTGAGGAAGGTAATGGCAAGTTTTTCTAGACAAGGCAAGAAACTGTGTGAAGATCTTGAGAGGTTGCTCTGAGAAACAGATTCTGCTTCAGCGATGACCCTTGCCAGACAATTTACTGCTGTTAATCTGTGATTTTATTTGCCTTTGCAGTCACCATGGACTAAGAGTAATATGTGGGCCCCAGAGTGTGACCCAAGTCCCTTTTGTATTTCTAATCCATCTTCAGGGAGCTCACCTTCCCAATTTCCTACTTGGAAAAAAACCCATGAAATAACAGCTGTCAGTAAAATTATTGCCAAGTGCTGTGAAATACAGAGAGGCTTGAGTTTGAAGCACCTCATGAGCAGGATCAGCAGGTCTGTCACAGTATCTGTCAGACAGAACTACCTATCTCCTACTTGCCTGATAATCATAAACTGCATCTGGAGCTTGCCTGTGTACAGGGCCAAGACGTGCTTAATCTTGCTTACCTGTAGCCAGCACGATCAGAACTGGGCTTGTATCTTGATTCTTATCCAAATCTATTTGCATTCCCTTTTGGTGGGATGACCTGAATGCCGTCCCTCACAGCTCACGAGACACAAAGAACCTGTAATGAGCTGTATCAACCCTAAGGAAAGAAGGGGTTTTGCCACCAGTGTTCTGAAGATTTGAGACCAAAGGGAGTTGAAGCAAATGTTGAAAATCCTTGTTTAGAATCCAGTTGATAAAGCTGGTTAAAAATATTTTTATGCATGGAACTACAGTAATGTAAATAATTTACATCCACAGAATTAGCAGGGAATGCAATGAACCTTGAGTTTAGGGATGCAACCCTTGTCCTCATGTTACCTGCTAGGTAAAAGCCTGGTTGATCTTTTCCCTTCTCACCATGGGAAAAGGCTCTCTAAAGCAACAGGACACTGTCCTGTTTATTAAGTGGAGAGGGGAGGGATAGGTATGCCAGGGAAAGCTTTCCATGTTTGTGCTTTGCACAGCCCTCTGCCCCAAGCACAGCCTGGATGTGTTACCTGCTCTCCAGGTTGTCCCTGGTTCCTCGCTGGTGTTTGGGCAGCTGGGCCCACGGAAGGGCCACGTTCCTGGGGCCCGCCCCATGTTGGGCTGTTTGTTCCTCTGGGGCACTTCTGTATTTAAAATTGGTGGAAGAGTTGAAACAGTCTTTCTGATGGTACATGAGTTGTGAATAGCTTCAGCAGCTCTCTGAGGAACGTGTGGTGCAGAGTTTGCAGGTGCTGTGTGTTCCATCTGTGGGCCTGCTGTTCCAACAGCTCACACAAATGTGGAAATAACAGGCACTATTTGGAAACAAACCTGGTGTCTTCATGCATCACTGCGAGGCAGGACACAAAACCACTGTAATCATTAGTCCATGAGGAAGAATTTGTACACTTCCATGCAGTTGTTCCCCATGGTTAACCACCTCTGCTGGTGGGAATTGCTTACTTGAATTACAGTCTGAGTCATCTTGAAATGGTGTGGGGAAGAGTGTTTCGTTCTCGATGGCCTTGAAATACATTTCAATTAATTCTGTCATTGTTCAGCCCTCCACAGCCTGAGCTCCAGCTGGCTTTTTGTCTCCATGACTCATTGCTTGTTTGCAGAGGTTCTTTTTATCTTCTTTCCTTTCTCCTCTCAGCAAAGATGTGGTGCGAATCTGTTCTGTTTCAAGCAGAGGGAAATAGAAATGTTAGACACCCAGTAGGTGTTTGGAGATAAGAAAAGTGTCTCCAGCAGTATTAAAAAGGAATGGAAGGCATCATGCAGGGAAAACCAAGTGCAGCCTAGCTAAAGTAACCTGCAGCGTTGGTGCATGGGGATGTTGTTCTGTTTGCCTCGTCCTCATGACTGCTGCAGAGCTGCAAAGTACGAGCTGTTCTGGGGCAGTGTTGTTAAGGTCATGTGGCACTGACTAATTAATTTCCTCTGGGTCTTTAAAGAAGCAACTTACAAGCAACCAGTAACTTGACAAAAGTTTACTCTCAGAAAATGATGTTTGGATCATAAATAAACCTGTATCAGGATGATGTGGATAGCACAAGTATGGGATGTTACCCTGCCACGTTACCACCTGCATTTTGCAGACATGCTAAATATTTTTTCGTTGTGATCTTTATTCTAGAGAGCAGCTCAGTTCTCTTCTGAAGAACTATAACTCTTACTATTCAGATCAAGAGAATCTGCAGCTGACGTATAATCAGGTAAGGATTTAGGGGTGAGAAACTCCACCAATCTGGACATCACAAGTTAGTGCTCCCTTTTCCTCACAGCACCGAACTCCAGCACTTGGTGTGGTGTTTTTATGGCATGACATATTCCATCTAATATAGTAAACCAGAACTGGTTTCCTGAACTGATCAGGTCAGACTGCAGCTCTGGCTGTTTTGGAACTTGCTTAAATCTGAGGTTACATGTTCTCCAAGTAATCTGTTCCTCAGTGATTTCATTGTATTCCTCTTACTTTGAGGGGAGGTAGATTATTACTAGTTGATTATTTTTACTCTGTCATTATGCAGCACTAACTATTTCACTGTTTTTCTCCAGCAAGCAGGAAGCACACCATTCATTGAAGGAATCCTCTCAATATTTTGGGGAGTGCGACATCCTATCCGATTAAAAATTCAGGATGAGAAGCAGATTCCCTCTTTTGTAACCCTGAAGTCAACAGAGAATGTGGGGTTTTTCCCTAGTAAAAGGTAATGTATGAACTTCCCTAAGGAGGCCAGCATTGCAAGATAGCTCATGTTGTGGCTTCAGTGGCTATGGCTGGCTGCACTGGATATCCCAGATTTCCCAAGGGCTGTGGTGGCTGCTGGGCAGCAGAGCCTTTTAGCAGCTTCTGCTGGGCAGAAAGGTGTGTGTTTGTAGTGTCTCTGTTTGGCCCTCAGGCTGAGGAGCTGGAGGAGGCTGCTCTTTTTCATGGGAACTGGCTATTCCCATATAAGGACTGGGAAACTGACGTATATAAAAATATGAAAGACCCAAACAAACCCTACATGTTTCCATGTACACCTGATCCTGGTAGCCCCTGAAAGGCCCCATGTTGGTGCACACACTAGAGCATGAAGCCAAAATCTAGTAGGTAAGTGCTATGGGATTGTCTGTCCCAGCTTACATTGCCAGGTATGTGAGGTGTGGAACCACTGCTGCTCGAGTCAGGGAATGAATACTGGCTTTGTCTGTGCAAAATTCGGTGTAAGAACCCCTTTAAATGCCCACAGACCAGCTGTTCTAGCTGCTGCCAATGACATTTTACATCCCAGTGTGTGTGTTATATACCCAGCTGGTATAGGTATTCAGTGTACTTTTCCTTTGTTTTGAACACTGTTTCCCCAGCCTTGGTTGGTGAGTTTGATGAGCTGAGTCTGAATCTTGTAATACAGAGGCAGAGCCAGTGTTCACTCTGAATGACTCCCTGATAAATTGTGTATTGCAGAGTGTATTTTTCTAATTACTTATTGTCTTAGATTGCATGTGGGACGTGTTGAAAGTGGGGATTTAATTCTGCCACCTTTGCAGCTGTGGAGTTCCAGTAAAGTCTTCTTCCCCATCTTTGGCTGTTGAAATTCAGGGATGAATTTTGACAGGAGTAACTAGGAAAGAACCTGAACTTTAGGCAAATCTGGCCCTCAGTTTACCTTGACCAGATCTGCTGGTGTGGGGTGCATGTGGCCTGCAGGGCAGTTCTTAAAAAACTTCTGACTGGTGGAAATCTGTATCCTAAAGTAAACATTAACTCATGATCCCAGAAACTTGTGGCTGCCCTGACACGCTTTAAGGTATGCAGAGCAGCGTGGCTGTCTGATCTTCAGTGAACTTGGTAAATGTGTGGAACACAACCAAGATCTTGTCTGGTATGTGAATTGGGGATAGCTGAATATTGTTGGAAAAAAAAAATATATACACACACACACACGAAATTCATTTTTTATATTGGGCTACAGATTCATTTATTCTCAGTCAGAGCAGTAGCTGGCTGAAGACCTAAAGCTGAAGAGTTTAGGTAATGATTTATGGAAATATTGACATGAATACAGTTTTTCTGAAAGGCTGGATGGAACTTCTTGCTGTCATACACAGCTGGTTTGGACAGCACAGGGGCCTGTGTGTAATTTAACCTGTGTAACAGGCCTGCGTTCTGTAACTATTGAACAATAATATATGTGTTTTGTGTGCCTGCCTGGTAGTCTGAGTGTGATTAATCCAGGATGTTGCTGTGAAACAAATCAGGAATTACTGCAAGTTGTTTTAAGTTATGTCCTGGTTGATGTTCAACAGGTTCTGAACTGGATGTGTTACATTCGGGATCCCTGGTCATACCATATTTTAATACCTGATTTTATTATGACTTAAACCAAAATTACCATGCTGAAGTCTATAAGTTGAGCAGGGATAGGAATGTATTACATGAACCCTGGCCACAAGATACACTGAAATCACTGAGTTAATGAGAAGCAGTCAATGATCACTCCATGTTTGGTCTTTCAGGGGAATGACTCGCTGGGGAGAATTTGACGACCTCCACCACATTAGCGGGGATACACTGAAGTCTGCTGAGAAACAGCCAGACCTTGAGCAAAGTTAGTATCGGTGCTCTCACGTTAACAAAAAA
>VZUA01101323.1:0-10661 GCA_013401035.1 Horornis vulcanius
CAACATAAAGTCACCCTAGGACACTATGTCAGATCTGTGTCTATATTTATGGGCATTACTTCTAGGTACTCAGCTACAGGATCAGGCTGTCTACTTCAAATATTTACCTGGGTCTGAAAGAGCTTGAAACTGAGTGAAAAAATATTCAGTCCTATCTGTCTACATGGAGCTTATAAAACTAAAAGGCCAAGTTCTACTCTGCTGATTTGGTTGTAGTCATGAAGGATAGACTGTGCTGGTGTTTCACATTAGAAACTCAGCTCAAATTGCCTGTTAGGAACTCTGATTCCTGATCAGCCACCACTGAGACATGGTCATTCTTCATCTGGATGAAGGAAGGGGTCCCTATGCGCCAAGATAACTGTTAAGTAGCTAGTCCAACTTCACCTTTGCTAGGTGGACTAATTTTTGTAATAAGAATTTTGTCAAAATCCCTAAATTATGGTCAGTTTCCTTAGGAATGGGGAAAGGTAGAGGTGTATAAAATCAGCTTTGAAACCAAATTATAGCACAAATTTCACAGCTGGGATGAAGCCAGCACTCAAATTCATCTTTCCCAGGCTCAGGCCTTGATCTTAACTTTTCAGCCCACTTTCTTTTTTCTGCTCTGTTTTCGTTCTCCTAGCTGTCAAAATTCATGCCACAAGGCAACGTGTTTGGACATATTTAAGCAGTTTAGTGTGAGTTTTAAATTCAGAGTTATAAATGTTCTAGCTAAGATAGCATGAGAAGGCCTGGTTCATCAATGTCGTTTTCAGATTGAGCCAGATACATCAGAGGCAACACATCTTGAGTTTATAACTCTGATTTTCTTTTCTTACTAAAATAAAAGGGGTTCATACATTACATAGCATTGTTTATGCTGAGAAATATTTTCAGCATACCCAGGGTGTGTTATGTTTCATTCCCTCTTGTTTCTGTAGCACAGTTAATTCCGTCCAAGTTGCCATCAAATGCATATTTATTTTCTCAGGGGTACCCAAGTATTTCCAAGGTGGAGTGAGAAACAGAAAGTTTCACAGCTGATATGTGTTTTCCCCTTGGAATGACATCACTGTTTAATTCCACCAGATATTTTGCTCTTTATACCATTTTGACAGAAAGAGAAAGCTGTTGCCCTTTGCATTAAGGTGGAGAGTTTTAAAGGGGCTGAAATCAAAGGGAAGGTAGGGCATGATGTGAGAAATCAATCTCTGAACATCCAAATTGAGATTTATAATCTAACACATCAAGTTATGTTTTTTCCATAGTAATTCCAGGATGAATTCAGATGGATCCCAGAAACAAGAATTTTCACTCTAGGTCTTTTTAACACATGGTTTGTGCATAAATGTCAGCTTCAAGAGGTTCTTTAGTTATTGAACTTAATCTTAAACATATTCATTTGTGAAAAATGAGGGTGGTGCAAGTCCTACAGGAAAAAAAAAAAGAGGAAAAATAAATTACATTCTTTTCCTGTTGTTATAGCTGAGATGTGGCTGTAGAGACACAGACTTAGAAAAAATTACTTTTACAGAAATCAGTAACATAAAAAAGCATGATACAGAACAGCAACAAGGTGCTAAACCTTTTAGTGATGCAATTTTGTCACCACTCAGCTCCTATGAACAAAATGCCACTGGTTATGAAGCAGCAGATATCTATCCCCTTTCATCAAGTAACTCCAAGAGTCTGCATTGAAATGCAAATAAATAAAGCATTTTGCTGTGAGCAATTGAAACTAATCCTGCTACAGACAGAAAATTTTGGCTACACCCCAGATGCTGCCCATATTTGGATATATGATCTATGAGATATTTTAGTGTTGTTCCTGTGGATTAGAAGGGGAGGATCGGAAGCAGAACCTCCCATTGATCTAAGTTAACTTTGGCCTCCTGGAAGATCTTTCAAGTGTCTATCAGAAATTGTTAGAAAATAAATTTTGGTACCTCTGCAGAATATTTGGCAGTGATTAATTGTCTTCTTTATTTCCAGAGAAATCTTATTTTGTAAAAATTGCATATTCCCCCCCATTTTTCACTTTCACGTGAAACTCCTGAAACAATCTGAATACAGCATGCTGCACAAAAATGTTGACTGCATTAAATATCTAATTTTCTCATCTAAAAAGAAAAAAAAAAGTTTTCTTTCCAGTCAGCCCTTGAATTTTTATATTCCTTTTTATTTATTATTTTTTCCTAAGTGGAATCAGGACATGGTTAGAAATTAGTGGGAAATAGAGACAGAAGGATGTAAATTAGATAATAATTTAGAGAAGAAGAAGGAATATTTAGAACACTTGAAGTCAATGATAAACCACTCCTTGGCTTCCAGACAGGAGAAGGTTAACAGAAATGCAACAACAGCTTGTATTAGACATGTGGTTCATGCAGGCCCAAGAAAGCGTGGAAGGAAATGGGAGTCTGCACCTCAGAGGAGAACAAAATTATCCACATAGCTTTTTGCTGAGTGAGTGAATCAACAAGTTGGCCAGCATCTGCCCTGCTCATTGTCTTGGCAAGAACCTTTGTGGCAAAAATGTCATATAAACTTTTATTGGAGAGGCTTTGAATTGGNATAAGTGCAGAAGAAGGGAGAAAAATTAATGCAACTCAGAATTTAGATTTTCAATCAGGCTGTCTATATAATGAAATAAGCAACAGAACTTCCTCATGAGATTACTGCTCAAGCAGTTCCCAAAGATGTTTACAAACACATCTACAAAAATCCTCCTTTCCCATTATCTGGGATGGTGTTGGATGCATTCCTCGAGGCACTTGTCATAGTCAGTGGACTTTGCAAAAAAATGTGTGGCTTCAAATTGTTCATGTGCTTGTGTTAATTTCAAATGCCCTTTCTTGGCTTTCATTTTAACATATAATTTGGGGGCCTCTCTTGTCTTGAAGTGTGCTAGATCTCTACAGATCTCTTCTTCAAGAGCCACAGGAGTGATTCCTGATGCTCCTCTGGTTCTGGGTACCATGTGGAGGGGCAATGACCCTCAAAGCCACATCCCTTCTTGAGACAGCTGGGGGTTTCAGGTGTCTCATCTGGGGCACATAAACAGGATGGATTTTCACACACAAGCTAGTAGTTGTTTGAAAATCACAAAAAAGCATGAATAAATGCTGCAGGGAGCATGGCAGTAATGTTAGGTGACTGCCTTCACAGTGAGCAGCTCTGAAGGAAAAGTGAGGTGAAAATATGGTCAAAGATATTTGGAGACATGGTAGAAAAAAGCAAATTAATGCCTGGCAGCACAAAATCCAAGCCATTTCCCCATGCTCTAGTCTAGATCCTGAGCACTTTATTTGCATTTCAGTGTGGCTCCATTTTTATGTGGAAGAAAGAATGTCCTGACCTGCCCTCAGATATGCCATTTCACCAGTTTTTATTTCCTTTTGTGGATTTAGTAACCCTGGGTTAAGAAAGTGAGTGGACCTTTAAAGTAAATGAGTCTGGCTTTTCAGTGGCATCACTTAGGCAATAACTTCCCTTGCTATTTTGGGCTATTTGACAGGTAATGATAGTTGGGCATGGTAGCACCACTCCTGCATTTCCTTTGCCTTTAGACCTCTTTTAATCACCTTTAGTCTGGCTAAGAGTTCCTCTAGAGTCCAGGGAGGCAGAAATGTTGTGAAGTGCTCAGAGGATACTGACAGTATCCTATCCAAAGGGTACTGACAATATCCCAACTTCTGCAACCTCATTCTTTCTGGATTTCTCAAAAATGACAACCTCCCCCATCCAAGCTGCACTTCAATGTTGTGAGGCACTTGAAATAATTTATTGAATTTTCAGACATCCTAGAGAAGTAGATACTTCCTAAAGAAGTAGATTTGTAGTTTACAAAGTGTTAGAAGAAGGTTGTCTGCAGGGAAAATGATAAGCTTTTTTCCAAATTTTTCTGCTTTTGAGCTAGGTAAATTTGGTGAGTCTTCCCCCCACCGCCCCAGCCATGGCCACATGGGCCTGTTGCTGATTTTTGCTTCCCAACATGAAAGCAAATATGTGATCTGTTATCTCTTGTAACCCACTGGCAGTCCATGGCACATCTGAGGGGACAAGCAGGAATGGTTGTGGTGCTGGAAGAAAGTATCTGCTTGACAGAGAAACCTTCTGCAGGGTTGTGGCTGCTCAACAAGAGCTGTATTTTGGCTTTTTTGGCTCTCGGGGAAGAGGACATACATGTATCTTGCTAGAGAATCAAAGTGGCTGCTCAGAAGTCCAGAAGCAGCTTGTGAATTATGAAGGAGAGAGTGTCCCCTGCCTTCACACACGCACACAAACAAGACTGAGGTGTTTACAAAGCTGCACACATATTTTTTGGTCTGTCAGACACTCCCTGTGTGTGGCCTATTGTTTGACTGCAAGTTCTAATAAATAAGAGCTGACATTCAATAGAAACCTCTTATTCCCCAGCTGCACAGGATGGCAAACCAAAACTGGGGCCAAATTCCTGGGGTGCATGTGCTGTGTTGTGGGGACTTTGCTGCAGCAAAGGTGACAGCTTATTGTCTGTGGGGAGCTCACTGGCCATGCTCTGGTGTATCTGTGCAGCCCCCTGTGCTGCCTAGCTGTGTAACAGAACCAATTAGAGGCAGAGAAATGAAGACTTGCAGCCTCCAGAGGAGGGAGGTCTGGAACAATTTGGGCTGAGAGGAAAATCTGGAGCTGTGGGCAGCTCCTTGGTGGTGGAAAACCAAGCTGGGAGCTAAGACCTGGCAGATAAGAGAAGGTGGTTTTCTGGGTGAAGGGAGGTGGTGCATTTGGAGCACAGCTCTGAATCTACTCCTTGTTCAATGGGAGGCAGGCAAGGCTAATGATTATGGATCTCTCTCTAATGAAAAACACGGGTTATTCAATCCTTTTGAAAAACCAAATGCAGAATTATGCTCAGAAAAACCCCGTCTATGGAGATTTCTAACAAAAACAAATAAAAGAGAAAGGTCATCTGCATTTAATGTCATGTGTTATAGTTGTATCAATAATGTGAAAACCTAAGTGAAACAACCTTTCAAAGCTTTTGGCTCATTTTACACTCTGTGGAGTATTTTTTTTTTCTTTATAATTGTCCACTTCACAGGGCACATTCCCTCACCCTACACAATCAAACAATAACCCCTACAGAAACAAACCAAGATAAAACACATTCTCCCTGAAAATGCACACTAGAAGACACAGGCACTGAAGGGGATCAGCACTTTTGGCTCTTGGTCTTTGCCAGCCCCAGTGAGTTGTCAACAAGGACCTGCATTCCCAGGTGTAGAAGCAGCATGGGCCATGGGAGGTTCTCAGGGACTGGAATAGGCAACAAGCATCAACTGTGACAGATTCCTTTTTGGCTAATGGCCAGGTGGGCAGGAAGAGCTGTGATGTCTGAAAAAAAC
This sequence comes from Horornis vulcanius, assembly GCA_013401035.1. Taxonomy (NCBI): domain Eukaryota; kingdom Metazoa; phylum Chordata; class Aves; order Passeriformes; family Scotocercidae; genus Horornis; species Horornis vulcanius. The sequence goes on from VZUA01101323.1 coordinate 5,370, forward strand.
CTCAATGATCACTGCATGCTGCAACCAGTTTTCCTTGTTATCATTCAAACCTGGCTGAAGACCATGCTGGCCACAAGATGGACAAATAGATACAAACCTCTCATACATGTCATGTTTAGTGGCCACTGCAGTCCCCTGGAGCTGCTCAGACTCACAGACCCCAGCTGCCAAGGGTGCTGAAAAACACATTTGAAGCAAAGCTCCAAATTCTTGAAGTGTTAGGGCAGAGGTCTCTCCTTCCAGGGATTTTATCCAAAGACTGGTCCCATTGCTCCTGTGTTATACCACTTCTTAGAAAGTGAGACTGTCACACTATCTCCTTCTGGAGAGATGAACAAGTTAAAAAAAATAAAAAAGGATAAAAAATGCACATGTTCGAGTCTCACCCTCAGGCTTTTATCTGCTTTTCAACACTGCAAGTTGACACCAAATGTAGGAAAAACAAATGCACTTCTCCCTCTGCAAATCTGCTCTTCATTGCTCTCTGGGACTTCTGCTGCAGTTGCATGGCAGGAAAAAAGAGGTTCTTTTATCATCACACACAAAAATATAAATAAATTAAAAAGCCACAAAAAATTTATTTTTCCCATAGAATTACTCAATTTTCATAAAGTTTCTTGGTTTCATAGTAAAAAAACCCTCTTCAAAAGAAAAAAGAAACAGCTGCCCCATACTATCTTTCTACCACAAGGCAATTTTCTTAAAAACTTTTTCAGAAAAAAAATCACTTTTTAATTCTTTTAAGTTATTATTATTATCAGTCCCTTTTGCACTGCTGGAGAAAACTAGGGGATCTTGGGTGGATGTTCTAGTTCTCATATGAGTAATAGTTTTCAGCTTACTTGAAGTTTCTTCTACAGCACATGCTGCATTTTTCTTCCCTCCCTTCCTAACATCCGTGTGCTGTGGTGCTGTGCACTTCCAAATAGCATCTGTGTCGTGGCTCAGGAAAGACAAGGGACCTCTCAGGGATCCAAAATCCTCATGTTAGCCAATCCTTTCCTCACTGGTACAGTCTGCATATAGCAATCTGCTCAGTCCAGCTACATCTGACCCTGGTCCTACCAAGCTTTGGGGCGCATTGTGTCTATTTCAAGGAAAAGGGGGAAAAAGGGGTATCTTTCTGCTGAGTCCCACAGCCCCTGGAGAGGGTTTTGCTGAGGTCCTCCTCTCAAGATGTATTCAAGGCTACAGAGTGCTAATTGCAGTGCATCACAGCCCATGTTAGAGAGGATCATTTTTAAGTAGGGATGAAAAAACCCAGAGCTGAGTGCATTCTATATTGACATGGGCTGTCAGGGCAGTTGTTTTATGAAACAGGCTGGGATAATGGGACTGTACTTCCCTGAGGTTGAATGGAAGCCTGTTTTCCATACTGTAAAGACTTTTTATTGCTCTTCATTCAAGTGTCCATGAAATCTTTTTCTAAAGGTTCAACATTATCTGTCAGAATAAAAAGGGGGGAAATTTATTTTAAAATTAGCAGAATTAGTAAAGAGACAAATATTGTTTTGACTTTGGTGCACTTTGTTTTGGTTTGTTTATTTTTTTTTTTTTTTTTTTTTTTAAGGTGTACTTTTTCCTAGTGGTGGAAGATTTTGAGAAATTCTGTCTAGAAATATCCTTCTGAAGCTGGGAAGTATAGAGAGAGGTCAGGAAGAAATCCTTCACTAAGAGACCCTTTCCTCCTTCAGTTTCTCTTTGACAGGCCAAATGGACCTTCTGTGGGAAGAGAAGCAAAGAGGCAAAGTGGCTTTCCAGAGGTCACTCCCTAGGTCAGTGGAACAGCTAGTTCTGAGTTAAAGGCTTAATTGACACTTCTGCTTTGGTGCTTAATTTTGTTCTCATCTTCAGGTCATGCAGCTCTGTCCATGCATGCTGGAAGTACCCCAGGCCAGGTTTTTTTTCTCTCTTATCATTTTCTGTGCTGTGACAACCTCAGTATCTCAAGGCCTGTTTTTCTTCCTTTCTCTTGCTCTGTAAAACCCGCAATTTCTTAAAATGTTGCCTGGTTTACGAGTGATTTCTCACTCCTCACAACTGGAGAGAGGGGAGATAATTGAAACCAAATGTTTTACTTGTGTTAATAATGAGTGTCATTTTATTTTATGTTGTGCTGTTTCATGCAAGAGCACTTCAAAGTGCAGAGAAGAATAGAGGAGAGGAACATAATAAAAGAGCACTGGAGGCCACATAGTGAGAACTGATCACAAACGGAGAGCCACTCTCAGTCCAAACCTTGACCACAGTCTCTCCAGAGGAAAAGATTTGAGAGAGGAAAACATAAGGTTTCAGGGCTTTACCTTTCATCAGGAGGGGTTGTTGAGGTACTCTGAGGTCCCCTGTAGCCTGACACCTTTGGGATGAGATAAAGAATGAATGCTCAGGTTCAGTCTCCATAGGGTGATGATTTCTCCCTCCCTGCTCTGTAAAATACCTTTCTTGTTGGTATGGGCCAGGTAAAAGCAACCAGCATGGTGCTGGTGAGGTTTGACCTTCCCTCCTTATAGTGTGAGTGGAAATCACCCCGTGTCTCCCTCCCTGGGCTGAAGGCATCTCTTTTCTCCCTCACCACATCCCTGGGCGTGCACATGTGGAGAAATGCCCTTTCCTCCTAAAGAGCCCTCAGCTGGGAAGCTGGAGGAACTGAGCACAGGATCAACCCAGCCAGTGGCACAGCAGACCCAGCCTCAGGGCTCCCAGGTTCAGGCCATGGCTCCTGGGCAAGTGATGGGGTATTATTCTGTCCTCCCAGCACCTGTGCAGCACAAGCTGCAGGCCTGGCTTCCTGCAGCTGGATTAAAAACCACACTGTGGTTGTGTACTTCACGTCAGGAATATGACCTACCCCTATAAAAATCCAGCTAGCTGGCCATGCCAAATATTGGTCCACTGGCCTGGGTGGAAAAGGTAACAAAGCCCTGATAGAAACTGCCTGATGGGACTGTGTTTGTAGTTTGGGCCCAGCTTAGGCCTACATCATATCTTCATTCAACACAGTTTTAATCACAAATTTTTACTCTGCGAGAATCTCAGCTAATTTTGCATGTGGGGCCATCTGCACTCACTTAATGGGAGATTATCCAAAGTTTTCTCCTGTTTGCAGAGGAAAAACACCCCTCACACCATATTTATATCACACAGACCCCATGCAGAGCCAGCAGTGTAAGTTTCCTCCATTTCCTGCTGTCTGTGATTCATCAGGACATCAGAGAATGTCACATCTGTCTGTCTTCCCCAATATGTGAAGAATAGGGAAAGGTCCTATGGGAAAACCTGAGTTTTAGGCGCCTGGTATGAGACAGGCAGGACTTGGTTACTATCACTCTAAGCAACTGAAGGCAGAGCATGCAGCTAAAATACATGGTGCTGTAGAGTCTTCATTTGATGTGAGGGATAAAATTAAGTCTATGAATGAAGAACCAGCAGGGGTGACCTGTGCAACCTCACCCAGGGCTCCTATAACCTCTGTCCTCATGGCCACATTGAGGTCCTTCATCTATCACACCATAGAGCAACCTAATTTTTTTCCTGCACACTCTCCAGCAGAAGAAATGAAGATGTGCATGCTATTTGCCAACCTTGTTCATTGCAACATTCACATTTCACCAAGGTTTATTGCATTTGAGGGACTGTCAGCCTTCTTGCTGGTGCTCTTACTGCTGGAGGCGCTCCTGAGGTTTATAGGACGGAATCTTGGCTCCACAAAATCCAGTGGCAAAGGCTGCTGGGTTTTCACTGTCTGGTGTAGTGTGTTCCCATTCTCCTCGTGGTCCTATCACAGTGCTATTGGTCACCCAGATTAGCAGACAAAATCTTCATCAACTGGAGCATTGCTGAAAAGCAGAATCCACAATAACATAATGTAACAGCACTTTTATTTTTACAGCTCCTCTAGAGCAAAGGCACCATATAACATAATGAAACACACTGAAAAACAGAAGACCCCAAAAGAATAAGAACTAAAATTTAAGTCTGCTGGACAGCTTTTTCATTTGGCCCACTTTGCACAGTCACAGCTTACATTGAATGAAATCCAGTGGAAGAAGGAGGGGAAGCCCAGAAGTCTGAAGGAGGGGAAATCAAGGAACACCCACCAGTGCCGGGGGTTCTGTGGCAGATTTGGGCATCCACACAGCCCAGGCCACTCCTTGGTGACAGCGAGGTCCTGTCTCCTGTGGGCATGTTTAGGGCTGTGTGTGCCTTTGGCTGTAGACCTGAAACCTTGTGGAGGCTGCGTTAAAAGACGAGGACTCATCTCTTTAAAAGCCTTGAGCAGGAATCCTTTTCCCCTAGCCAGGACCATAAAGTTAGAAGCTGACACAATGATATCACTGGGAGCTCTGTGCTGGGTCCTGTGGCTGGTCAGTTCCCCACCTGTCCATCCTCTCCTGACCACCTGATAAGCCACACTTTGCAGCAGAAGCAAACCAAATAAAATCTGTGGTGCCCAAGAGGCTTCTGTTGGTCCTCACTCCCAGGTCTACTCTCAGATGGGGCAGCCTGTCTCTGCTATGCTCAGTCTGCCTCTTTCCCTTGGCATTCTCCCAGCTGAAGGGCTTCTCTTCCTGATCCAATCCCATAAAGAGCCGGTAAGTGCCTGGAGGGAGTGGAAGATGCATCCCCTGCTCTTCAAAGTCACTTTGGATGATCAAGGGGAGAATACCAGCAGTGGGAAACAGCTCTGCCCTGGCAGCTGCATTGGATAGTGCTGCATTTCTGGACACTTAATATTTATTTATTTTTTGGGTGTGTTTGAAGTGTCAGCCCAGAGCTTCTCATAACAAGGCCTTTCATAAAAAGGTGTGTGTTGTTTTTCTGGGTGGATTTTTTCATTATTATTTTTTTGGAAATAAAGAATAATACCTGAAATTATCATCATAGGTCTGGGGGTTTGTTGTCTACACCCTTCTGCCTCTGTCTGTTTTCATTTCAACCTGTTGAATGGGCAAGCACTACAAGCCTGAAGGATCTGGTCCACAGCCTCTGTGGACCAGTGGAAAGTTTGCCATCAGTTCAAAGGGGCTTGGCATCTGGCTGATGGAGAAGGGAAGCACAGATAGGGGAAATGAGTGAGGTGTATGCAGAAAACCCCTTGTTGTGTTCATGTCCTAATTACCCCAGGGTGTGCTGTGATTTCAATTTATTGCACTTTTCATCGGCCTGAATTCAGACCAGCAACAAAGGTACATCATTTGTACCACCCCTACATAAGCTTCTCTAGCCAAAATATTTCTTTAGGAGTATTATTTCTTGGCTTAGAAAAATCTTTTTTTTTTTTTTTTTTTTTTT